>CAEGAG010015048.1:0-21579 GCA_903067065.1 Brachyrhaphis terrabensis | reverse complement strand
ATAAACCAATAACATCTGCTCTATCTCATGACGTCAGACTCTACCACCCGCAGTGTGGGCAGAGGTGTCAAATTCATTAACATACAAACCCCCACCATTCCCACTTCCGGGCCCTTCTCCCACCCATCCCCCTTCACACCTCCCACTTCCTGACCCCCCCCCTAATTATTCATATTCATATTCATAACCTGTCAGAATTCATAACCTGTCATATTCGAGTTATGACGAAAGGGTGTACCTATAGTCTCTCGCCCCTGGCAGTGTTAGAAAAAAATTCACAAATAAGCCACATCGTTGTATAAGCCGCAGGGACGAAAGCGGTGACAAAAGTCGCGGCTTATAGTCCGGAAATTACGGCAATATCATTAAAACACAGAACAATAGTCAACAACAACAGGTATGTGAACAAACTCATTTATTATTAACCAATGTGACTGCGTGGGATACGAATGCAGACTGAGGTAATCCGATATTCGTTTCTGGCTTATGTCGGACCACTATCCAATACCACTGGTGCTTTTAAATTCTCAAAACTGCTGTATCCTGTAATTTAAATGGCTCTGTGTCCATGGTTACATACCCAACGCGCTAAAGATTCAAAGTGTCACAATCTCTGATGGCACGTTTCTATATCTCCAACATCATCACTCTTCCATAAATTCACCTTCTTGAATTCAAACGTAAAAATGCATCAATAACTTTTTTTTTGCCACAAACTGAGCTTTAAGCAGTTTGACCTGCTAAAATGTTCAGCTCATGTAGAAATGAGAAAGAAAATCAGGCAGGTTGGTACTGAAACTGATGGCCAAACTATAAAAAGTTGAATAAATTTATTAGACATCTTCAATATATATTCACAAAGGCACATATTGAGACCATAAAAACACCATAAATACCAGATCTTGAAAATCGATGTTAAAGATAACTCGCTAACAAGTGACGTCATTTCAGCTTCTAATATAAAGCACCAGCATGGCTACAAAACCCTGAACACTGCTTATTATACTGCTCTATGTACTAAAATCTGAAAAAGCGCTGAAAGAGATGAAAGAAAATAAAGTGACTTCATAGAAGGTGATATTCCAATTGCCATGTTTATTAATCATATCACCATCACATGATACCGTATTGATAGAAAATCAGTCATAAAACTCATCTCTACATGCTTATAGGAATTCTGGAATTTATATGCCACTATTGCATTAAATGCAATAATATTCACTTTTCTGCAAAAATGGGTCAAGAGACATTTTCTTTTCATGCTGCTGTTGCAACAGTTTCCTCTGAGACAGTCATTAATGAAGTGTCATGGAATAACAAAATAAGTATTTGTTCAACTTTGAAGGTGACAACAACAAAATAAATAAAAATTAAAAAAAACTTACAATAAAGCCGCTGTACTGATGTTGGATGACCTGCATTTAGGTTCAGTAAGTGATAATGGCAGCTGTCCCTGCCAGTGGCTGTCTGCTGCCATTAGCTCGGATGTCACATGAATAAAATATGTATAAGATAGACATAGAGCTGTTAATAATTATCGTGATTTATGGTAGTGAGCAAATCGCTGATTTTATCCTTTTAATTATCCATGTACAAATATTGATCTGAAATGGGTATAATAAGAGAGTAAAACTGTATTTTTCTGATGTTATCAGTTTAAATTAGATTAATGGGCTAAGTAGGCTGCTAGCAAATGAACCATTCTTAGGAAGCAGTTTTAAATGGTCCCAGGAATTATAGCCATACACCATAATATTGTGGCTTTGAGACCATTTTCAAGTAATATAAAGATAATGAAATAAGAGTGAAAGTACGTCCTCTCAAAGATCAATAAACTTTAATTTATAAAGAACAACTAACACCGGAACTGGAAAACATTTTGACTATTCAAAATAAAAATAAATAAAATAAAACAATAAAAAGATGGAAATGAAACCCAAACATAACCGAAACAATTAACAAAATGGATTATGACGTCTCCGTAAACTGTAAAAAAAAATTATTATCATTAGATTCAGAGAGGTAAGAGAAGCAAAACTGCCAGTTATGACTTTTGAGATAATGGAGCTCATTTTCATTTATGATGTGATTAATTGATTTATTGCTTATTGACAAAGGCTTATTGTTTGTAGGAAGACAAAATATTCATTTCTGTGTTCTTACAGTTTCAGAACCAAAAGCTGTTATTAGACATGTCGACCTCAATGTTGTTCTTCCTGTAAGTCAGCTGCACTGCAACATGGCAGTCATAAAGAGCTACAGCACCGCTGTCCCAACATTTCCACTGAGTCAAGTTCAGTGCTACTAATTTAATCAGACAGTTAGAGGTCAAACACAACTTCACTGAGATAACTTGGCCTCAATCAGCTGAGTAGATGAATAAGAAAAGAAGTTTTTTTCTAAGGAGTCCACTTTAAAGACTTCTTTGTGGCACATTATTGTCACAGTAAATAGATAAATAGCTTATCTCAAATATATGAGATCAATACAAAATGTCTACATCAGTGAGTCAGTTTGGATCCTTGAACATGAGATGAATCCACCTGAGAGCTGAAAGGTTGAGGGTGCTGTTTACCTGCACAGAGGCGGGCCAGTTAGTGTTCATCTGCCTGTCTTCATGGTGGTAACATTTGAACTGCAGCTCCAGATCTGGTCTGTAGGGGGAGACACAACACAGCGGTCAAACAGACCCATGGTGGGGTTTCCTATGCATCTGGGTCTGTTTCTTATGTTAGATAAGCAGCTTAACTTTATGTGTATTTAATAAAATTTACGATACTTTATGATAAGCGTAAATTCAAGAAGCCAGAATGTTGTAAACCAAATCAAAGGTGGTTTCAGTATTCGCTTAAATATGTCAACAGGTATGCAACAGAGTTATTGCAGCTTTTTCTTTTTTATCTTTGTTAGTTCAGTTCTTCAGAATAGTAGTCACATTATACATGGAAAAAGTTCTGAAATTACTTTTATAAAAGTTTATTTTTTTGCATCACAAAAACATGGAATTTGAATAGTGATGTAGATGCTCCGACATCCCTTGTACATGACATGAAGCAACCACCAGGTGTCACACTAGAGCAGCAAAGTCACAGTGGAAAACTGAAACCCAACTCGAAAGCCTTCAATCATTTCTTTGATCAAGAGATCCAGACTCAAGTCTCTGTCTTTCTTTTTTTCCTCCCTGGAGATCACATATGAACTATTTTATGTATATCTTCTCACCTCATCACCAGTGTTTTGTAGACCGAGTCTCGGAGCTGGAACGCGTGGTTGCTGACAGCCAGGTTGTGCTCCAATCGGAACGGCTCTAACACCACGCCGTCTCGGACGGGGAAGGTCAGACGCAGGTCGTCGCTAGGGTTACCTTCAAAGGCAAACATATTTTAGTGCTGGAATCAGTAACTAAAGTTCAAACTTTAGACAACTTCTATATCAATAAACTGCAAACAGATGCAATCAATAAAACTAATGAACTAAGGCTGCCATGTTGCGTTCACACTGCAGCCTGAAGTGACCAAATTACGCAGTATTTTTTGAGGTAATGCAACCTGTACCTAATCTTTTTATGACAATCTGGACAACACAGGTCAGATTCTTTTCGAATGCAACCCAGGCCACTTGAGTATCCGATAGGTATCCGATTCAAATAACGTTCAGGTCGCATTCATCCAACCTGAACATCACTCGTACTCGACAAATGTCACTATTCTGCGACCTGATACGCGCAAGCGGAAAGAAAACAACAACCATGACGGACTAAAATGACGATTAAGTTGTTGATATGCTGGTTCCTGTCGGACAACAACTTCAAATGTGTAAGCTATGCGCCACCATTAGCATCCACGTTTACTTCTGTAAACACTGAGCACTTCTTCTTTTTATGGCGGTTGGCAGAACACTGAGAAGGTTGACGTTCTTGTGCCCTCTACTGCACATGCAGGACACTTTCAGGTCATTTGACCGTTCACACTGCAGAACACATACAGGTCACATATATTTAGAAGTGTGAACGGCCATGCCAAAAAAATCCCATTTGACAAAAAAATCTGAATTGAGTCACTTCAAGCTGCAGTGTGAACACAGCCTTAATGATCAGCAGCAAATACAGTTGAAACCAGAAGTTTTAACATACAGTGGATAAAAAGACACTGCCTGAAGTTAAATCCGACCTCTTCATGACTTCAAGAGACAGTAATAATTATTTTAGTAATTTATTTTGAAGATATTAATAAAATAATCTCTGGCATGTTCTTTCACTCGTTATTATGGCAAATAGAAATAATTTTGGTAATTCTAACTGATCTCAAAATAAAAAAATTTGTCTGATTCAACTTCAGACAGAAAAAACGTTTCAACTTTATAAGCACTTCCATGAAAGTGATTTAATACTATGAAGAATTCAAGTGTTTGTCAATGCAGTGACAAAGAGGAAGTAACTGTTGTTGCCCATCAATCTAGGAAAGGAAAGCAGCTTCCCAACAATTTAAAGTCTGTCATTATGTTTCAGGAGGTTATTCCTAAAGTGGAAAACATTTCGAACAGCCAACCGGAACCTGGTTGGTTAAGAAGGATCCCAAGAGAAGGAGAACATTGACACACAGCTGGCTTAGGTTTGCAAAGTTGATATTAATTGAACAGAAAGGTTAAATGTGATGTTTGGCCATAACCCACAATATGCTGGAGAAAAATCTGATTACAAAGAAATCAAATGTATCTCAGAGCATTATGGCCAAACATTGGACTTGGACCCTGCAGTCACTGAGTCGACCATGATCTCTTTATGTATTCTACAGAATGTGATAACATCTCTCTGTTTCCTCCTGTTTTGCTGAAGTTGGATCTTGACACACTGATCTAAATCCTGAAAAAGTGTTGCATGTTTGCAAATCTTAATGAACTTAGATTAAGATTATGAAAGACATTGTTATGTCTTTCATAACAATGTGAGACACTGATGATGTCACACAGAACATGATCACCAGGAGTCACCGCAGCTGATGGTGCTTCAACAAAGTCCTTTCACAGCATTTTGTCTCTACTTAGTCCTCCAGAGATATGTACAGTATGCTTTTTACATATTTGTTTACATATTTATTAAAATTGTCACTATGTCCTGACAAGAGAATATGAGACAAGCAATCTGGAAAGTAATCCTCTGCCTTCACTGCCATCTGTAAAAATACACCACTCAGTGTCAGAAACAACCAATAAGAGCCAGGAGGAGGGTCTTAGCGCTGTCAACCATGCTCCTATGCAAGCTGCTCACACCCTGCCCCTTGCTACGCAACAGCTCCTCCCCCACAGCAGAGCCTCCCATGAATGCTAAGGCTAGTTAGCATGGCAACAGATGATGGTGGATAAACAGTTTCCTGTATTGTTTGTCCTCCATTACACTTTTTTAAATTATCTGTCTCACAGATTTAACAAATATGTAAAAAACATATTTTTATAAAAGTTACATGATGCATCTTTAATAACTCGTGTTCTTGATCATCTGAGGTTTCATTGTTGTAATTCTAAGCTGAAAAAGAGTGCAGCAACATGTATCCCTGACCAACCTGTAGAGGGCTGCTGGGTACTGATGTTAGCTTTAGAGTCCAGCGGAAGGTAGGGTGGCTTGGTGTCCTGGCCTGGAGAGAGGTAGGGGGGTATGGAGCTCCCTGGTGTCATCGGAGGGGTGGGGTTCCCTCCCATCGGGGAGGTGGGGTACCCGGGTATCACTGCACCTCGACCTGGCTGAGAAACAGAGATGAAGTTGAAGTTAGAACTTCAAATTTATTTTTTTTTTCACATTGAAAGTTTACCATGCTTGGCTCCGCTTGCAGATGGATTTAGGTGAGAGTCTAACAGAAGCCAATAACTGTTGTAACAAGTTGAAGGAGTCTTAAAGGACTTACCCCATTGACTGCAGCCTGTGTAAAGGCGTTGTAACCCCCTGCTGCTCCAGATGGTAGACTGCCCTGGCCATTGAAAGGCTCTGACTGGAAGCCACAGGCAGGAAGCACAATGTTCAGATAATTCCTCACCTATCTTGACACAAAGAAGTTCAGCAGGAACGCTGAGAAGAAATCCACACAGGATTCCTCAACGATTCTCAAACATTTATTCAGGTTAAATTTTGAATATAATATAATTTGAAATATCAAAGGCAGGAGATCTGAATTTTGAATTGAAGGCTTTGTGATTTACTTGTTTGACAAGTTTTCAAATTAATTCAGCTTTAAACAAAATCCCATACTAGTCAACCACAGTGAATCTGATCACCTTATAAAACTGTGGAGGATTGGGCTGGCTGGCACCAGGAGGGAACTGTGTTGGGTTGTGGGTTCCAGATGTGTACGGCCCCATGTGAGGCATCCGACTGGACGGGTAAGAGGGTGACGGCGCACATCTCTGCTGCGGACCACTGGGGTACTGCAGAGGCTGGTTGGAATACCCAGAGATCCCTCCGGAGCTGTACTGTTGCCCCGGAAACCCCTGGGAAAAGAGACAACAGTTAAAGAACCGCATAGGTTCGCCTGCAGTCGGAGTCCTAAATGTCAATAATGATTGAAGAAAAAAAAAAGTCAAAAACTCAAAAGTGAAGTTAAAACCTCCACTGACCTCTGAATGGAAAGGTCGCTTGAGGCCCTGCTGTCCGCCTGAGAAGCCGGTGTGCTGGGGCATCCTCTGGGCCTGCGCGGGGTGAGAGGGATACAGCCCACCTGTGGAAGGTGGCAGTCCGGGCCTCAAGGGGACCATCCCGCCGTGGTTCATCCCCGGGGGCCCGCGGGGCCCAGAATGAGACAGGAACTGGTTGCTGTAAGGGGATGCTCCACCCATCTGACCGGGGGAAGAGGGAAATAAAACAGGAGGCGTAAAAACAAAGCCTGCTGGTTCTTTTCCGCAACCTGGTCGGCTTGTAGAGCACAGGGAGGGAAAGTTACTGATAGACTAATGACGCCAAGTTACAAGGAGGTCAAGAAAATGTTTTGATAACTTCTACCAACAAAAAGTCAGTTATCGGGACATCTGTAATCATGGGCTGTCTGGTTGCTAGGAGCTGAAAAAAAAAAAAAAACAAGATTTCTTCAGAGTTCAGCTGGTTAAGTTTATGATCACTAGAACTCACATTTTAAACCTACATAAGTTCTGGAAAATGACTTTAGTTAACTGAATAACTTTCCTACTCAGTAACTTAAAGTTGCCTGAGACAGCTAAGAATAATTTGATAATTTATCTTTACCTCTGCATGTGAGTCAAATTGCACTTAAAGCTGCTGTGTGACTTTTATAAAAATATATTTTTATATATTTGTTTGAACTGTCACTATGTCTTGATAGTCTGAGACAGATCATCTGTGAAAAAAAACAAGTTCCTCTGCCTTCTCCCTGTCGTCCTACTGCCATCTGAAGAAATACTCTGCCTGGTCAGACACAACCAATCACAGCCAGGAGGAGGGTCTTAGTGCTGTGAATCACCCTTGTTAGCCTTTTGAGTTAACTAGCTGGTTGGGTGTGACACCAACCAGGTACTTGTTGTCACACTCCAAAATCTGAATATCAAAATATTTTTTTCTGAAACAATGTATATTGGGTTTTCATTATCTGTAAGGTTCAATCATCAACTTGAAACCACTCCAGGGGTCACAATTTTTTTTATATATTTTCCCCTTTTATTATAATTGCAAAAAAACTATGATTTTTTTATTTTCACCTGCTAAATAACAATAAACTCAACTAACAATATTTTAACTAAATAAGCAAATAAATCAGATTTCAGTCGACAAGGAATGCATAAAAAATTGTAGAGTTTAAACCAAAAAAACCGGGTCTTGCAGGTTTGCCATATTAAAAAATAAATAAATAAATAAATAGTCACAAAACATATACATTTTTTTAATTTTCCAGATTTTTTTTGTCTGTTCAGCAGCAAAAACAGGATGTGGCACCAATTTTGCTTTATTTTGCTAAGATTATGCAACGGGCATGCCAAAGTCGGCATTTTAGTCAAAACCACGGGATGTTTTTGGTCCCCTTTACTAATAAATAATATTAAATTGAAAACAAAAACCTGGATGAATACTTTATGTTGGTAATCCGGTCACATTAACAAATTTTGCTGGATAAAAAATTGTCTCACAAGTTAAAATTGCTGTTTTCAAACTATTTTCAAGTAATGTAATAAACTTTAAATTCTATGAACCTTTGACACTGGAACTAGAAGACATTTTAAATAGCCAAAATAAATAAACCAAAAAACAGAAACAACAAATAAATTAATTCTGAAGTCTCTGTAAACAGAATTGTTGTTCAATTCAAGAGAGTAAAGCACCAGACTGAAGACTTTTGCCATCCAGATTTTGATAGAAAGAGAAAGAGAAAAGACAAAATAAAAAAAGAATAAATCATCATGAATGAATTTCTCTATTGTTTATTGTGACAGGCCAATCTGTTGCATCTTACATTGTCCATTTTAAGATTTTACTTGTATCAAAATTGCTTTGCAACCACAGATTCAGTTCTTTTTGCATCTCAGCCAGATGTTGGGGGTTTTCAGCAGCTTTTTCAGCCAGAGGGAGAGATCTGGCAGAGAATCTGCTGGAACGTGGATTCCACCATCCACGGAGTCAATCTTCCCGAGACATGTGTGGAAGGGGGTGGGGGGGTGTTTTTAATAACTAATACATACATTTAAATGTCTGCACTCTGCTTACATTTCATTTCAGCAGTTGCAGCTCACAGTGCTGGTGATTCAGTCTGTTCAGCTTCGACAGTGACTCATACATAGTGCTTAAGTTTGAATGGCAAGCCAGTATCTAATTATGCAACGTCTCTGCTGGTAATCAGAAGCATGTGTCCTGGACTTGATGTGAGCATGAAGCAGAAAAACAGCTTCTGATTTCCAGCCCTGCAGCTAAAACGTTCCAACTAAAGAGCAGAGTCAGAACCAAGACGTTTGGAAACTTTCACAACCAACATCCCGGCTTGTGTGTGTGTGTGTGGAGCTCTTAGAAACTGCTATTGTTCCAAGAAGTATGTGTGCGTGTGTTTTTTTTATTTCCTCTGAGATGTTTACCTGACCGTAGCTCAGCTCCTGGTTCTGTTTCTCTTGTATTGCTGCAACTGTTGCCGTGGCGGTGGCAGTGGCTGTGGCGGCGGCCGCGGCGACGGCGGCAGCTGCAGCCTGAGTGAAGTCGGAGGGAGCGCGGACGCCCAAGCCTGCGCCTCCGCCGTTGCCAGAGTAACTGTGGCGAGAGGGGAAAGACGCGGAGATGAGTGGGCCGCGGTCTTAGTCAGATGAGTGAATGAGTGTGTGAGGTGTCATCATAGCGGTGAGTCACGGTGGGTGGGTGACAGTGGCCACGCTGGCATATGTTGGTGTGGAACCCCGCCGCAGCAGAACAACAGCTCATGACATGCAGCATGAAAACATTACAGCTGCAAAAACCTGCTCAAATCAGCTCACTTAATCTCAGGGATGAAGTAAAAGAGGTGCAACAGCACAGCTGCACAGTTTGCTCACCTTTAAAGCTGCAGTATGTAACTTTTCAAAATTTTTTTCTTTGCATATTTGTTTAAACTCTCATACCCACTTTCTCTCTGCTATGCTAAAGCTAGCAGAGTCTGTCCAATGATGGAGGATAAGCAGTTTTCCTGTAACAGTAAGCTGTTTCTCTGCCATTAACACGTTGAGCAGCGAGTACATTAGGATAATTGACAGCGCCAAGACCCTCCTTCTGGCTACAACTGGTTGTTCTTGGTCGGAGCTGTGCATTTATTCAGATAGATAGATGTTGAGATCTGGATCTCATTTCCAAGAGGGACCTGGACAGAAGTCTGCAATACACAGCTACCTGGTTACAAAAAAAGACCAATTAATACATACATTATTATTTCCATCAACTTTTTCTAAAGTGATGCTTCAAAATGGGTATAAAAATGTTGGTGGAAACACAGCTACTGAGCAGGATGCTTAGGTAAAAAATCAGATTGAGATTTTCGGCGTAATTTGAGCTGGTTTGGGTCTGGACGCTGTAGAGAGACTGTCTGCAGAGGAAAGGTCAAAGATCAAACTAAGTATAATTCAACTTTGGATAACACTAAGATATTTTGCAGTAGAGCAAAGTAGAGCACTTCAGCCAGAAGGCTCTACTGTTGGGAAACCACAGGAAAACCAGACTGGACATGTGATTTGTTGCCCCACAGAACAAATGTCCTCAAACTTACATTCAGTCTGAGAATATGCTAAAGATGTTTTGCTCATCTTTATGAGGGGTTGCAACAAATTTGCCTGCATCTGTAAAAATCTCCATTTTGTCATGAAAACACAGAGAGAAGAAACTGGAACTCAGAAGACAGTCGGGTAGAGAAGGATCAAAGAAAGAAAAAAAAATCAAAGGATAACTGACAACAACACCGAGGAGCTCCATGAAAGAGCTTTCAGACAATATTAACGCCTGCTCTGTGTTGTTCTCCTCCAGGGACGACGGAACAAAGCAGTGCAACTTGCTATTAAAGATGTGTTTAAAAATAAAGGTTGACAAAAGGGCAGCAGCTAATCTTATAAGAAATCGTTTTAAAAGAAGCTTGTTACTCTGAAACACGGTTTAAAAAAAAAAATCAAAGAGATGGAGGTTTATGTCTTTTTGAGCTTCAGAGAAATGCCATTAAACGCAGCTTAAAGCTTTTAGACATGCAAAACAGCAACACGTATCAACTGATCCTTTATGGTAAAGCTTTGGAAACAAGAAGTGGTTTTAAACTGTATGAATGCTGTCATGTGACAACCGCAAACTGCAATATATTTGAATAAATTGTATGTAATGGGCAAAAAGAAAGTAGGGCATAATTGTGAAATGGAAGAATATAGATTTTTAATTTAAAAAAAATATATAATAAATCTGAAAAGTGTGGCGTGCATTTATATTTAGACCCTGTTAATAAAGACTGAGGAATACAGCAGAAAAGTCAAGTTTGAAGAAGATATCCATTGTTTAAAAAAAATCTTCATGAGTACTGCACCTTTCTGAATTTTATGTGTAAAATAAAAAGATAAATAATGCCCCATTTCATGGTTGTGAGTCACAAAAAAATCTCCCCAAATTTATCAAAGATTCTGGTAGTACTGGAACAAAAAGTGACCAGAAGGCAGAAAGAGTTTATATATTTTTGTAATGCAGTGTATAAAAAGTTACATAGGCACAAAAATTTAGTGTTTTTATGCCTATAGTAATAACTAGCAAATAAATTTATTAAACTTTATATTGGATGTTACTAGTACAACAGCACAGATTTTACATCCTGTTAATGATTGACAAATGAATAAAGTTAAATTAAATGTTCCAATATAAGCCCTTTCGGATAACATCAGATGATTTATTCATCTCTTAAAACAATGGCCTGAAGCAGAGGTTTTCAAACATCCTTTATACATCCCTATAAAATGCTGAAAGAGCCACGGCTCCCCTGTCATATTTACTATTTCTGACACTTGATAGTCAACGAAGTGATGCCTGTTTTCCTGAAGAAAGCAGCTTACCTTCCTCCATAGGCTGAACCCGGGTTGTAGGCGTTGCTGGGTCGCCCGTACATGACCGGCTGGCCGTAGCCTTTAGACACGCCGTCCCCGTACGACTGCTGGCCCATGAACTGGGAGCCCATGCTGCCGCCCATCCCTGGGCTGCCAACTGGCATTATGTGACCACCAGAACTCTCGCCGGGGCCCATGGGTGATCCAAACACCTGCTGGTGAAACGGAGGAGGGATGCATTATGACCCTGGAGATCTGAGGTTGTGGATTTCAAAGAGGTAAACAAAGTTCAAAAGTAGGTGATTGACAAGAAGTTCACAAAGAGAGCGTCCACTCTGAGGTTAGACTCAAACTTTAAAGTAAACCTGACATAAACTGTAAATAAAGTTAATTTTTTTTAAAAATATCAAAATATATTAAAAGAGTAAAATTCAGGGTTCCTGTATGATTTTAATGTCAGCATTTACAAACTTATATTTTTGAGTTCTCAGGCCCTTATCGTCCTTTTAAAATGTAAAATCCTGTCCTCCATACAGGAAGGGAAAATACAAGGAAGGAAGTTTTTACCAGCGCTGCATTGAGATGTAGCTCAGCAGATGCACAGTTCCACCAGATGTTTGCTAATTGTTGTTGGCTAGTCTGCAGGAGCTGAGTGGGGGAGTTGCAGAAGCTCATAAGCTTGGAAACTGCAGCTCTTAGGAGCTTCGTCCTTGAAGGCAAAGCGAGGTCCAACCAGAAGTTTTACACAACTGAATGGTTGCCATGGAGATTAAAAGATTTCCCAAACATGCATTAAAGAATCTAATTAACATTCCAGGTATGTTTTTGATGAGGGAATAATATTATAGCATGATGTAAAGCTAAAAAAAGTTGATTTCTACATAATACTGCCCCTTTAATAAGAGTAATAGTTTATTTTTGCAATCCAGATATTTCCAGTCATGAAAAACATGGACATTTGACGTGTGAAAGCTAAAGTAGTGCCACCTATCGCTTTACAACTGCTGTTGGAAAGTTGTTTTAAATTCAAAGTAACACATAGATTATTTTAAGTAATTGTGTAAACATTGTGATATATTTACTCAAGGTTATCATACTTCATAAATGTCAAATAAACCTGTCATTTATTTGATAGTATGCTGGATTTCTATTGACCTTTAGACTTCCAGTCTAGAAATCCACTAGAAATGTGTCACTGAGGAAATGTTTTAAACCAAAGGAGGTAGACAAAAAAGATCTGTTTATCAAAGAATCAAACTAGCAAAGAATTCTCCACACAAATTCCTTAAGTATCGTTCTGAGGAATACTGGTCACTTTAGGTTTAAATATTAACAAGAAAACACACTAAATAAAGCGTGTATTAGTGAACACAAGAGGAGAACAATGTCCCGGGTAGTGAGTCATGTGTTACCTGGCTGTGTGTGGGATTGGTCACACCCCACACTGTGGTTACTACAGAGAGAGATCTTGCGTGTTGATTGGTGCCTGGTTGCCAGGAGACTGGCTCATTTAGGAAGGGGCCGTCAGTGCTGCAGAGGGATAAGAAGGGATGGTTCAGGAGAGGCAGAAAGAGAGAGAGAGAGAGAGCATTCATCTAGATAGCAGTAATCGTAATAAGAGCATCATAGACGGCGTTCCATGGTTTCCTCCTGAAAACAAGGAGGCTTTAACTCCCTGTTAGAGTTCATTTGCTGTTCTAGCTCAGAGAAACTCAGCTGAGTGTAAAGGTCACAAACAAATGTTCACTTTGGGGAGATTAACCTGAGCATGGTTTATTCATCTGACAGTAGAGGTTAGCCTCAGTTTCCTCCTTCTGAACCATTTCCTCAACAGGAAGCTACCGCAGCAGCATAGCTGTCACACCGCATCACTTGCAGGTCTCACTGTCTGCAATACCTAATGTTTTTGGCAAGAAAACTGAAAAAGTAAGGTGATGTGTGAATACAAACACATCTGCATTAAAAAACAATTAATCAGCAACTGAATCAGGAGCAAATGCATTGCTTTTGTTACTGTTAGCATAGAAGTGCAAACTTTAAAATCAATTTTTTTTATTGCTGCAGAATAATACCAGACTGATTTGTGAAACATTCAAACGTTATTTTAATAAAGTTGTTCAGTAGGAAACAAGGAAACTAGGGGTGCACTGATTGCAGTTTTCTGGCAGGTTATGCCGATTCTGATTTTAGCCGATAAGTTTTTCTGTCTGAAAAGTTGCTGATTGAAAAGTTGGTGAGTTAGCAACAGTGGGGTAACTATTGCTAAACACACATGTGTCCCAAAATTGAGGAATTCAGGAAATTATTTGTGCACCCATAAAAAAAACCACAGCCTAGTTAAAGAAAAATTGTCTGTGGTATAATTGGCGGCAACCCCAACAATACCTAGTTAAGCAGCCTTAACTTTCTGTACTCTTTAAGTTAAGAATAGCTATAAAATTTATTAAGATTACTTTTTTCCCATTTATTGTTCCTTGAATGCAGTGTCACAGTTACAATTCTCAGATATCACCAGCCTGAACGCATCATCTCACTTGCAAATCCCATGCGGTGAGAAAGTCTCAAAAGTTGAAAATGCATTTCAGCTGATCTGTGCACTCGTGTTGACCGATTCGTCCACAACTGGTGATTTGTGCACGCGCATTTGGCGATTTGTATTTGTTGTGCATTACTACTTGTGCAGGGGAAACTTGTACATTTGAGAATGTACACATATGTGAATCATGTGGCACACTTACAGGTCTACTTTTATGCACATGCAAATCTTACTGTACACTTTGTGAATCTTTCAGAGACTGATTGAGCTCCATACAAAACATCTCATCATGTTGCAGTCTAGAAAACTAAACAAGCCTGTCTTGAGTTACTGCCATCAGTTTCTGGTGCTATTTCTGCATTTTAAAAAATCTAAAGATGTTTAATCTGATAAAACTCTTCAGAGGCGAATAGTTTAGCTGTAAAAAGGCAGAACAGAACGAATAGTGGAATAAAACAGCCTGAAACCCACCTGAGTGGTCTAGAAAAGATCAGCTGATTATCTGCATTGCTTGTTGAATTATATGTTGAGTAGAAGTAAAGAAAAAAAAATTACTCTATAGAAAATTGCAATTCTTAGTTCTGGGAATCCAGAATCGATTCAAAATGCTCTTTATATCTGCTTCATTTTTTTTAATGTAATTATTTCATATTTTATTATTGAAGAAAAAGCCACGTAGCTAAGCTAAAGTAATCCTGGTAATTTAAGTTAGAGAATTTTACGCACAAACCTGTTTTTGTTTAGATATAATCTGATGGAATTTGATATAATGTGGAACTGTACGAACTTGTTCTACATAAATGTTTTATTTGCTTATGCCATCTTCTCATCCTGTCAGTCATATAACAAACAGAATCTCTTGGCCGTTTGGAAAGAAAAAATGCTTTTGTGACGATAAAAATCTGACTCTAATTGCTAGACAGTAAAAATTTGCATCTCAAATGACATTGTTTCATTTCTTTATCATGACTAAATAATTTCCAGATCAGTGTCCTCCTGGTGGTCTGAGGTGACATGTGAGTTGAATTATTCGTTTAAGATTGGTCCTTGTGCAGATCCATCACCAAGTGGCATTGTTGCTTGAATGAGACAGTCACAGAGATACACCACATCATCTACCTGGGCTTAATGTCAGCACGGCGTGTGTGTGTGTGTGTGGGGGGGTGTGTGTGTGTGTGGGTACCTTTGTGGAGTGGGAGGCAGGGAGGGTTTCATGGAGTTAAGGGGGTTCATCGGATGGATGGTGGGATCATTAGAGAGCCCCCACTGTTCTCAAGCATCAGCCCTGGGAGACGGGAAAAAAAAAAAAAAAAAACGCGCATAAACAGACAAACCCTCACAGCTCATTTGCTGCATGGCAACCATTTATCATCACTATAGCCCACACTGTGTGCACAAAAGACATAGCGACCTCCCACTCTGTGCCACTCACTTTAATCTGTGTGTGTGTGCACTGCGCACTTCAAAAACGTTAGCCTATCACTGTCTGCTGCAGCTCGGATACCTCTGGAAGAGGGAGGGGGATGGGGGTGCGAGCTAAATTTAGCTTGCTGATTTCAAAAGGAATTTAAGAGAACAGAGATGAGACGAGGCAAGCTCTTCTCTTGCCTCACCGACGTACAAGCAGTGACTCAGGAGCGCACGCAGCTCTCTCCCGCCACTGACTAGAGTCATGTTCTGGACCTTCTTTACGTTAATAAAGAAGGTCCAGAGGAATGACTCTATGTCATTCCTGGGAAAACCCAGGGCACATAAAACCACTCTGACTGTTGATCAATAGGTAGCTGATTAGCCACATGTTCAAAGTGTTTTCACTAAATTCACATCATTTCTCTGTTTGAACTTAATGAAACAAATTTTAGTTAAACGTCTGGAAGGATGCTTCGGATCCTAAAGTGGATTTGAAGTAGACACAAAAAAAAAAAAAAAAAAAAAAAAAAAAAAAAAAAAAAAAAGGAGGCACGCCAGAGGTGCTACACGTTTCCTTTCCTGTGTTGTGAACTTTTAAAGATTATGTGAGAAAATCTGCATTTTACTGAGGTTGACTTCAGAACGCTTCCGACAAAACTTAACCAATACAAGCTGCTCCAAAGCACTGAAAGTCTGGACTTGGACTCTCTTTCTCCTGTAGTCTCATTCTCACGTCACTCAAGGACAGAAATTTTGTGTGCACTGATAAAAAGCCCCAGATTTCCTTAATTTTTAAAGATTGGTTGATACAAAAAAACAACTATTTATCCATCAATCCTATCTGAAGATAATCAGCCACTAGCCGTGTTTCCATCAAAGCTTTTTCTGTGCATTTTGATATATCGCTTTAGAAAAGATTGACGGAAGCTGCAAGATTTGAAGTAACCTTCTCAATTTTGCTAAAATGTTTTCATGCTCGCTTGAAGTGTTTTTTGCTTTTCTGAAAAAGAGTTAATGTGCAAAAAGGGTTTGTCGAATAAGTTCGAACCTACAGCATGTGAGGGAAGACTGTCAGCCTTTAGTGGCCGGCGAGAGGCACTGCGGCCTGGGGTGGGAGTGACTGAATGCTCCCCATCTACTGGTGGATCTATGCCTTACCAGAAGCACGAAAAGGCAGAAAATTCTAATTCCAAAGACTCTTTCAATTTTTCTGAGATGTGTGGTCCAGGCTAGTTTGCATCCTCCACTTCCTGCTTATAACGGCCATGTATAGCATCAGCATCTGACAAAACCAGAATTCGCCAAGGCCAGACATGATAAGTTTTGCTGGACAATAAATTGAGTAATTATTGCAATAAACAATAATATTATGTAAAGAAAACTGCCCATGAGAAAATATTAAAAAGCAAAAAAAATATATATATATACATATATATATCAGCCAAAAAATAATAATAATCAGTATCACCCAAATCTGCCAATATCAGCCTTATCTGAACAGATCAACTTGTTCCATGTGATTTCTGTTTCCCGTATACGCCTGCCGATCAGCAATGAACAGGATTTTGTGTGAACTTGCTTCAAGAATGGATTTTTCTTTTGCCAGAAATGATCTTTGACAGAGGTACTTCTGAATCCACCAAGAGATTAAAACTATTTATGCATCCAAACATGTGCCCTTACCTCCATCGTGTCTGAACTCAAACACAATGGAGTCACAGAACTCAAAAAAGTGGAAGGATTCAGTTCTGATTAATTTAATCCCCAAAAAAGGATTAGAATTGCTAATCATCAGAGTTTATCAAAACAAAAAAAAGAAAAAAAAACGGACAGATTATGATTGTAGGTCAAATGATCACAAGTTGACAAAATTTTCAGAAGGTCAAGACACACCAGGCAATATCTACATAACAATCAAGCAGCAAACATTTGATCTATCTAGATTTTTGACAGTAAACTGATCATCTTCAGGTTTTCTGACTCAGACAAAACAAGAAGTTTCATGATGTTAGATTAACAGGCTGTATAAATCTTCACTATATCCCCAGTGACCTCATCAATGGCTCTGGTTTACATCAGTCAAAAAAACAGAAACATGCGAGAAAAGATGGGTGGTATTATGGAGGCCGTTATTGGTGGAGTCTTTAGAATATGAACTTTCTGACAGATGTTCCATATGCATTCATTATTTGCAAACTTTATGATATAGAGCTAATTTGTAGTAGTCTATAATTTCAGCATTTGGTGGCTTTTTATTCTCCTTTATCTAATTAAAAAAGATTCATAAATACATTTTGGGGGGATTTTTGCTTAAATGTGAAGTCATAAATCGCGACTTGATGCATTTAGATAGAAAATGTAATGCATCAGCTTAGTTCTAAGTTCAGCCCAAACAAGTTAAGAATGTGTTCATTTCTGCTCACTACCTAAACTTTCTGAGCAAGATTTACATACCCAATTCACTCTCAAATATTGTTTTTTCTAACAGTTACATTTATAGAAAAAATATTCATCTTATTCCTTGTGTTGCAACTTGCAGCATGGTAACACTAACTGCAGTAAAGCGGTTTGTTCTTGTGTTGTGATCAACTACATTTCTTCTTTTTGCCTGTTTCAAAAATTACACTCTTATGTGCATGCCTTTTGTCCAAACCAGACTTTAGTCACTGTGATATTGCACACATTGACATTGCGATCATGGCTACAATTCAATACCTTGTGCAAATCTAATTCTTATCTAAATTATTTTTGTATTTGCCTTAAAGTTAGTGGATTCCGGTATCAGTAAAAATTTTGTGGAGGAATTTTGTGTAATTTCCTCACCTGATGGATACCTGCACAGCTGTTTGAATCACGTCTCTGAAATGTATAGACAACGATAAATAAAAACTCTTATCATGACAGGTTTTTTACAGTAAGTGGTAAACAACCAATATGGTAAATGCTCACCACTATTTCAGTGCATGCTCTTCTCTAATAATGAGTTCAATCCATGAATCAACCAATACAAGTTCTAGTTCAAAGACAGTTTGTGTTTAAAGAGTCTTCCTCAAGAGATGCTGTTCACATTTTGACACCAAGATGACACCTAGCCATCAATCAGCCTTACCTGGCCAGTGCTAAGCTTCAAACAGGATTTTCTAGGGAGGGAGTTTCCACAGAGCTTATATGTTAAGTCAACAAACAGACGGTCACATTCTATGCTGATGACTTCATTGCAAAAAATGTCATGCAGATCCAATGTAGTGAATGCCACACACATTTAAGGAACTCAGAAGCAAGTAGATGCAACAGTTTATGGGAAATTTGTAAGAACACTGGCAAAGACAAAATGACTTGGATCAAATCCATGCCATATGCAGGATGTGTGAAACTAAAAGGAAATCTCTCAAAACAAGAGGAACTTTTTACACATTTTGACTGAAAATATAGAAGTAAAAACAGATCTGTCTTTAAACCCAACGCGCATCAAGCTAACAATGCTAATGATTCCTAGCTCAGAAAATTCAGTTCAAGTACTAACATAAAAGACGTGGGACCATCAAAAGTCGAGTAGATTCAGGACTTTTGCGTTATTGATTCATTATCATATCAAAGTCTTATGAATAGCAATCAAACGCAGCTGCCGAGACCCTGAGGACTCCTTAGGTATCCCAGTTCCTAAGTATTTGTGATTAGTTGAAGTCTCACATTGTGACTGAAGTGGCCTATTCAGGCAATGTGCTTACTGTGCCCACTTCACTTCACTGCTCTTCATTTTTGATAAGATCCTGGTTCTGTTCAGAATTCCTCAGTATCTGAAGTGCTGTACAGCCAAAACTAATTCAAAGATGGCCTCGGTTATACCTGCAAGTTCACACGTCTAGACCTGATGATGATGCTGATATATTGTACTTCCCTACTTATGGTCTTTATTTAGAGAGGAGAAAGATACACATGGAAACAAGTCTCATTTACAGCTTACAGAAAAAAGTTTCTCATTACTCCCTGTTTTTCAAACAAGTAGTAATTATTTTATAATAAAATGTTTGAGAGAGTTACTGCAGCTGTACTGTGTAGAAGGTTTGCCACTGGAGAAAACACAATATGGACATCTAAAAGAATGATTAAGGCCTAAATTAGGTTTTTATAAACCAGCTTATTAAATATTACACCTGCATCTTCAACTCCATATGTTCCCTCTTTTTCTTCATCCCTGCTCCAAGCTGCTCCTCTGCCTTTGCCTAACGAGTTCCTTCATCTGAAGGTTACCAAGTGGCATGCTAATTCCCCAACATCAGAGCCCTGACATCTTCCAACCCCCTCCCTGTTTTTTTTTCACCGCCACTTTCCTTTTTCCTTTTTGTACTTTGCAGATTTGGGTCAGACATCATGAATCTTGTGTAAAAAGACAGAGAGGGAGGGGTGCTGCTCCTCAGATCACATGTTCACCACTCGCGAATTCCCTCCTATTGAGTACCTTGGAACTTCCATCACAGCTGAGCAATGAAACCACACAGAGGTAGGGCGAGATGTGTGTGGCTGCATCAGATGTTCAAAGCGAGCACATGAGGCGCAGACTGTATCTGTGCAGGATCCGTTGCGACACTCCATTCTTTCTCTCTCCCTTTGCCTCCTTTGACCTCGGCGTCTTGACATTTTCTTTACCCTCGACTCTTCCTCTTAACGTTGCTACTCGCTGTCGGATTTTCTTCTCATTCTTTCCCTCTCGACTCTCAGATCTTGCCGTCGCACTGGCAGCTGAATCGCTCAATCAAACTCTCAAACTGCTCTGCTGCTGCTGGTTTACAAGGACCACAAACAGTCATATGTGCAAAAGCAAACGATGTGGTTACAGTGCCTTTCAAAGGCACTCGTACCACTTAAAGGGTTCCGCTTTTCATTTTACGTTGCAACAGCAATCGTCATCCTACGGTATATTTAAAATGAGATTTTATGTCTCAGAGCAACACAAAACGGTGCAAACCCGTGAAGATGGAGGAAAATGACAAATTTAAAAAACAAATTCCCAGATAAAATCTAAACCAGTTACTATCAAATGTTGCATAATTAGAACGAAGGATCCACCTGTGTGTAATTTAACTTAACCAAGATTATGTAATAAAACATTATGCTCTTACAGAGCTTTGTTCAATCTATCACCCTAAAATGGAAAGAGTATGACACAACTGCACATGACTGTCAACTGAAGATTAATAGGCCAGGCAAGGAGAGCATTAATCAGAGGAGCAGGCAAGAGGCCCCACTCAGGTGGGCTAATGTTTCAACAGGATCACTATTAAGTCATGCACGATGGGGATGCAACCAACTATTATTTTAGCTATCGATTATTCTCTATTGATTATTCAGTTAATCGGATAAAACAATTGGCACACTCTGTAGATTTTTCATTTAAATCTTCTTTATGTAACATTGGAAATACAAGATGCAAATAAACAAATAATTCAAATCTGTTTTTTTTAAATAAGAAAATAAACATTCCATTGACTAAAATGTAATATCAGTACAGGTGTGCGATACTGGATATTTTGGTATCAATCCGATACCAAGTAAATACAGCACCAGTATTGCCGATACTGATACCGATTTCTATACATTTTATTCAGGTTTGAAATATCATCAAACTTCTGACCTCTAGGTTTTTGTGTTTCTTTTTTTAGAATTTTTTTTAAGTCACTTACATTTTAAAGCCTAGAACAGAAGTTGTACAAAGTTTATAGGTGTCTGCAAAATACTTTAACAAAATATTAACATAATACATACAAAAATAGAAAAACAAAACATATGTGTGCATCTTTTCCTGCATAAACAATTCCAAAACATATAATTTCAGAACAACAAAATCTTTTTGAGGTCGGGCCGAAAAACTTCAATTCCAAAGATAAAATAAAAATTTAAGAGAAAATCTGAAACTTAGGTATTGATCTTACCATGAGAGTATCGATCTAATACTGATGCCAACTTGTTATCAATATTATTTATATGTTGGAGTGATCTGTCCATCCATCCATCCATCGTCTTCCGCTTATCCGGGGTCGGGGCGCGGGGGTAGCAGCTTCAGAAGGGAGGCCCAGACTTCCCTCTCCCCAGCCACTTCTTCCAGCTCCTCCGGGGGAATCCCA
>CAEGAG010015007.1:0-18075 GCA_903067065.1 Brachyrhaphis terrabensis | reverse complement strand
CCTTCTCGTCTCTGTCCCCGCCCCCCCCCATCGCCCCCCATCCAACCACCCCGCCCCCCCCCCCCCCCCCCCCCCCCCCCCCCCCCCCCCCCCCCCCCCCCACACACACACACATATATATATTTATAGCTGTTTTCCAGAGTTTCAGAGACCCCTCTGTTGCTCGCAGGCACACATGAGGCTTCAATTAAAAGAGGCGCAATAAACATTTAGCACAAGCGCTAAAGAGTCCGCGGCGTTTCTGCGCGTCCTTCCCCCCGCAGCCTTTCATCGAGTCAGAACGGTCCAGACGAGCTTTAGGAGTTGGAGTGAAGGAACCTCCCCGCGTCGCTCCGGAAAAAACAGAAAGAAAAAAACACACAGGAGAAGGCAGATTCCTCCCAGATATTCTCATCTGCGTGGAGGAACCAGAACGCAGTGGGAGTGGGCATGTCTTTAAACTGAAGCGTCTCCTGCACTCTGTTCCGTTCTCCACCCTCTACCCCCCGCCCCCCACGCTAATCAATCCCCCCGACCCCCTCATGCACTGCCCGCTGCCCTCACCGGGTCACCGCTTCAGGAATAACTACGTCACCACGTTAACCCCTGCGTCGCCAATGACCGAATTTAAGAGCCGAGATCCCCAAAAGAGATCCCTTCACTCGCGAGGCGGGTCCATCCAGGATGTCCCGGATTATAAAGACATAAGAAACAGAACATTCTGTAAAATCAGTCAAACTCACCTCAGATATGATGTCATGTAATCTTCAGGTTTTTTTTTTTTTTTTTCTGTTTCTTTCATTGATTAAACAAAATATTTAGTTGAAACATTTCTCTTCCCAGAAACAAGCTTCCACGTGCACATGGTGACGTCATTATGAGTCATAAGGAAACTCATCAAACTTCTTTTATATATGTTTAGATTATTTCCTGCTCTTTAATCAAATCTGTCCTCCTCAGGTGTTTACTAACATATTAATCACACTTGACCTCATTTTGTAACCTTACAACCACAAACTTCGATGTGTTTGATTGGAAATTTGATGTTAGACCAACACTTAACTGTGCTCTGTTGTAAAATAGAAGGACAATGTGAATGTGTTGAAATCAAACCTCTGTCCATCCAGACATATTTTTCATTCTGCTTTGTAAGAAAGTATGAGCTGAGTTCCAATTGACGGAGAGTGTTTGTGTTTGTGTTCTACACCAGTGCATCTTCCAGGACTGTCCTAGAGGAAAAGTCACTTCAATCCAGCTTCACTGTTGTGTATCAGAACATGATGCTGCCACTACTGTGTTTCATGTTGAAAATGACATGTGTCTGAACACATAGGCACAAAATATTTGACAACTTGCTCTCATCTAATAAGACGGTTTTATTCCACATCTGTCCCCTCCGGCTTGTCGTAAACTCCAAATAGGACTCGTTTGGACTGTCTTTCATCAGCGCCTGCTCTGTGCCCACTCCTTCGCCCGGCCTTGAGATGTTTAGAGACATCTACTGCTATCTAAATATGCTTGGAAATTTGATCAAATGGGTTAACCAACCGTGACTTTCTACATCTCTGTTTAGGCTAAAGCCGGATCGGACATGTGGACTAAATAAGGTCAGTTTTCAACATATTTTTCTGATGTAAAAAAATATCACTATTGCCTGAGCCTCAACAGCTATACAACAACAACAACCAAATAAATAAATTAAAAAAATAATAAAACAGGTGGTTAAGATGTCAAGTGTTGACATGAGGGCAGATTTTGGGAGTTGTCAGAATGAAGTGAGACATGTGCATCTTGGACAAATGCACCGTCAGACATTTCCACATAAACAACACGGACAAAAAGGGCTTTTCAGGCCCTGCCGGCATCTCCAGAAGGGGAAAATCCACTTAAACAAACTCAACGTTCACGCTAAGTAATTCTGTTGTGACTTTTCCAAACCGCGGCTGCCCCCCCGATGAAAAATAGAAACTGTTCTCAGCACCAAAAGCAACAATACAGACATAAATCTTCCCGGTATGGTTTTTAGGCTTAGGCTTTGAAAGCATTTATGAACAGAAGGGAATCGGATGAGTTTCCAGCACATACACCACACCCACCATCAAAGAAAATCAAAATCCTAACAATTTTACACATTAAAGCCAGAAAACTCATGCCATATACTGACATGAACTGCGTTTACATAAAGTATATCTACTCTACTTATGTATAAGTGTGTATATTTGTTTGTCTTATTTGGCAAGGACGTGTTTATAGATCAACCTTTTTGTTATGTGGGCCAAAATCATCAACTCAAGTGTACCATGGACCCAATTTTGTTTTTTCTTTTAAACCAAATCACAAAACAGTTTTATTGGGAATTTTGTTCCTGTTCAACAATATACTAAGCATGAAATATTTTAATCAATCAAAGAAAGTAGCCAGGTTTTTGTTTTGTTGGAAAGGAATGTGTGTGAATCATTAGATCCAAAACTTCTTTATTGAAAGAAAGGCAACCACTTTGCTCATTTGTTTAGCTTCACTGAAGAAAACTGAATAAGATTTAGTCTGTCCTCTTCAATAAAAACGTGATTTAGGCCACTTTATATATAGAAAAGTTTTAATAGTTTGTCCTAATTGAATAATAATAATAAAAAAAGTCTCTATCGGCATCAACCACATGCGCATTTGAGACAAATTGGTGTCGTTCAGGGTCTGCAGATAATAATCTTTATTGTTTCAGACAAACCTTTTTGACTAGACTCGACAAGAAACATAAAACAAAAACTTGTTCTGATTGTAGCTCACTTTTGCTGCCGAGTGCAACCCCAGTGCCAGAATGGCGCCCTGGATGGTGAGCCTTAATAGAAACATGAAAAAAAAAGTCTACTCAAATTCAAAGCATTTTACACGCAATTGCATCAGTTCCTAAAGAAGGTCATCAGTTCATAATGCCCTCCTCTCTGCTTGTGTTGGGTAAACACAACCTGTAAGATACCATCAGAGGTGTCAGGTGACCCCCCCCCACCCCATCACGGATTCCTTCTCAAACAGAGCGTTAACACCTGTCAGCGCCAAGTTATTTTTTCGCAACTCTGGCTGAGCTGTTCTACACAATTGTGTTGCATTTCGAGCCATTCGTAATAACCTCTTGACTGCATGTCATCGTGTGGAAAACACATTTAGACAGGAAACATCTGCAACAGTCATTGCAGAATCCAGCAGCTGCAGAGAAGACAATGCTCGGCCTTGCGGTATTTGGAGAGTGTCTTCCTCAAACTGGCAGCGTTGATAAACGTGGACAAATGTTTGAGATTTGCTCCTGAGAATCCATTCCTACGCACCTTTCCAGACCCCAAAGGACGACGTATGATATGAGCACAACGTCATCTCAACCAAGATGTCGGTGTGTAAGAGAACCAGAGTTGGATTTTTTGGTCTCCATTCACACCTCCCCAAAGTCTTCGTCTGTTCAGACTTAACAGAGCTGGTTTGAGTGCAACCTGGATACGCTTCAACAATGAAGCATTATTGAAAAGGGTTTTAAGTAGGGGTGTAACAATTTACCTGCCAGCCACTTTTTTGGTACCGATTTTTCTGAATTTTGGGAGATTGGTGATCAGCTGATGCTTTAACCTGAAGCCGATCTCATCTCCCAATCTTATCTACCTCAGCAAAAGTCTAAAGATCAGCCACTGTCCACTTCTGCTGTCCGATGAGACAGGTTTGACTGACAGACCAGCCCACCAGGTCGTGTCTGCATGTTTGCAATTGACAAAAGTCCTCCTGCTGTTACAAACTCAGTGACTTTTTTACTTTATTTAGTGTCATTTCAGAGAAAAATGTTTTATATTAGCCAAAATCGGAATCGGCAGGTAAAGACTTTTAAAGATCGGTAATCGGCCAGAAAACTGTAATCAGCGCACTCCTAGTTTTAAGGCAAGATTTGAAAGAGTTCAGATATTCTGAGTGTCTTGGACCAACGTCTGAAGCCCCTCAGTTCCACAGAGGACACATGAGCATGTGTCTGGATGAACAGGATGGATAAGAAGAGCCATGGCAGACTGGTCATCTGGTATACTGGACAACGTCCAGTAGGCTGTTGTACATTTATGAGCCAGCCCAAGGCTGTCATAAAATGACAAAAAAAAAATCTATCAAAAATCATTTTTATCGACCGCAACGTCACATTGGTTGATTTTATTTAAGGATATTGGGCTAGTCCAATGAAATCTCTCAGCTGTCCTTGGCCCGTCCATCTCTTTGCACTGTGTTGGAGAAGTGAGTAGAAATGAATAAACCCCAAATGCACCACAAAAACATAAATAGAACATGCTGATATGTCCTCTGGTATGTTGTGTGATTTTACATACTGTATGGATAATAAGGGTGTCAACTTTACAAACCAAACATTTAACACAAGCCAGTAAAAAGTCGCACATTGGTAGAGAAGCGTTTCCTAATCCGTTCAGTTTTCACCACTCTTATTGGTGATCAAATGCAACATGGAAACTCTCCTCCCAAAATTCTTTTCTGATTTCCGATCAGGTCCAGATGACGTCTGCTTCCCTGGAAGCTGCTAGTTTCCGGAGCCGAGTTCTGAATCCTGACTCAGAGACGAAATATTCAAAACAGAACAACAGACAGTGGGAAGAGAAACCCGATCCAAATCGAAGCAAGCTGGATCACCACGTCTTCTTGCTTTGCTCTTCTTCATGGGTAGAAGTCTGATTTCCTCTAGACACACATTGAAGGAGTGTCCATTTTAACTTAGTAACTTTCTCTAAGACCGTTTTTCCATCATATCCAACTTGGTTTGTTCATGAGGCAAAGTGAGGGTCTCTCAAAACATCCAAAGGCCTTAGTCAGCCTGCAACCCTCCTGACTGAGTGAGAGTCAGTTTAATCAGCAGCTTGTTGTTCAGAGATTTCCACAATGACAAAAGATGGGAGACAGTTAGAACCGCACTGGCAGCAATCGAATAAGATTGTATTAGTATTAGTGAGTAGCCGAACTATTCATTAAGTTAAAACTAAAATATTACTGAAATATATTAAAATTTTTGCTTTTGATGAATATACATACAAATGACTTATACTTTCCCTGATAATGAAGAGTTCAATAAATATGAGATTATATTCATATGGTTTAATGTTGCCCATCGAGGCACTACAGTGGATGCAAAATTAAAAAAACACTGTCGCTGATGGTGGAGAGGTAGAGCTGGGTATCTTGTGCGTAACAATGTTACTAAATGTTATTTTTATAGAAAATTGAATTAGGAGTTAAATCCCTTTTATTTAATTAAATTAATTTCATTAAATAGAAGGGATCCGTGTACACAGACTTGGGGCACACCAGAAGATAAAGGGGAAGGTGAGATGTAAATTTAATAGCTGACTCATCAGAGTGTGGCAAGAAAGATAAGATTTAAACCAATTGATAAAATGGTAAATTCTTTTCCGGTTACTGTTTTTAGACGACAAGAGAAACAACAACTTCCTGGTGTTGTTGGTATTAAAGACAAAACTTGTTCATGCAGTCAACACACACAGAATGTCTTTCTTTCTTCTAAAGGACTTTGCATTGACTTCCCTTTATGTTTCAATCATTTCTATAGCCTAACCTTGACCCTTACCCTACACCTAACCATTGCCAGCATACGCCTACTCCTAAGACCTAACCTAAATTTAGTTCATACCCTAGTCCTAAGCTCAACCCCCAACCCAAAACCAGCACCCTTTCTTATGGGTCCTGGGCTTCGGGTCCCATAAGGAGACGTCAGTCCTCATGACGTCGTAGTTGTTGGAAAAATAGTCCTTACATTGTATCATAAACAAGGCCCCACACACACACATTCACACACGGTGACTGCATGGAAAACTTACTCTGACCTCTGGTTTATTGAGGTCCAGTGACCCCAGAGGTGAATAACTGAGGCAGCTCCAAACTGGTGAGCTCAGACAGCAAAGCGTCCTCGGATGTGACTTCATGCCAAAGCAGTAAACTCCTTCATCTTTGCTCTCATATTGTAATGCATATCAGCCATAAAAAGGATGTTACATCACAGGACACACAGCGTCGCGTTCATCTTGGAATCTGTCATGTAGGTCCTCCTTTCTCTGCATGAGTTATGGCCTGTATGCATATTCTATGAAACAGTGCGCTCAGGGCACAAACAGAGACGTCTCTTTAACATCACGCCAGGCCATTCGCCCCCTCCGCAGCGTTGGCCATCCATCCTCTATTCTCTCAGCGATTTTTAGATTGCAGCTGCTAATGTTGCAGCCAGAACAGAAACAAAGCTAGCTTTGTGACCCCCCTCCGGCCCCCTCCTAGCTGTCTGCTGACGCGATCGCTTGTTCTCCGTGTCATCTCAAAGCCCTTGTTCCCCTTCCAATCTTTCACTAAAAACTTCTTTTCTTCCCCCCTTTTTATAAGTTCACAATCCCCCCCCCACCCCACCCCACCTCCCCTCTTGTCCTCACATCTGCAGCAGCATCACGCGGCTTGGTGTGGTCGGCCCCGGAGAGTCATGTGATCCGCTCAGCAAAGAAAAAGGGGAAGTGTGTGTCCAAAAGGCAGGTTTTTTTGGTCCAGCTGGGAGGTCAAAGGTCAACTCAACGCTGATCCAGTGGGTTCGAGCAGCACAAGGAGCGACTCGCTTTTTCTCTTTGGGTTTCTCTTCATTTCTTTTCTTCTTTTTTTTTCTTTTTACAGTTTTTAACTATCGTCTCTTTCTTTTCGGCTGCTTGGCCTCTGGTCTGACCCAGATGTCTGCCTTCAAAGCCCAAGGCTGGCTGTGATTAAAGATGTGGTTAGTGAAATTCAGCATGAACAGAGTATCAGACAGTTCACAAAGACATGTCCCAGAGCTGGAAGTCGACTGTTTGGGGAATAGTCATCTCATTCTGGGCATTTACTGGTAAAATGCATAAGAACAAAAAGAGCAAATAGTCATGTCTCATAAGTGTGAAATTAGCAAAGGATGAAACCGTTCAGAGAGAAAGCTTTGAGACTTTAGAGAACTATGGAAAAAGTTGCTGTTGCTGGGTTTCTAGTCAAACATGAGTTTCAGTCAACTCATTCAACACCTGGAAATGAGTCACAAGCCAGCTGCAGGTATGAAGGCACACCAAGATTTTGAAAGGCTACAGATTCAATCCTAACATTCAGTCTTACCATTCCTAAGCCTTCATCCTTCGAATGACACGGCAGAGAAATTTCCAGAGTGACAGAAGTTTTTCCTGGCTTTAGTACGAAGCACCAGGTAGCCGCCCCTCCCAGCACCATTACAATTTTTGCTGCATGACAATTTGTCCAATAAGTCATTGGAACAAACACTAATATTGTTGTTTAGAGATCATTTTCAAGTAACATACTGGTAATGGCATAATAATAACGCAAGAATACATCCTGAAAGATCAATAAACTTTAAATTCTAATGAACATTTAACACTGGAACTGGAAGACATTTCAAATACCCCAAATAAATATATAAAAACTGAAACAACAGATACATTTAATTATGAAGTCCTCGCACATAAAATTTCTGTTCAAAACAGGAACCAGTTGAGACCAAAGCACCAGACTGAAGACTTTTGTCATCCAGTTTTTGGCAGAAAGAAAGAGAAACATGAGGAAAAACAAACAATCAATGGAAATTATTGAGCTTGCTTGAATTTAACACACGATTAATTGATTAACTGATTAACTGATTAACTGATTAATTGATTTATTGCTTATTGCGACAGGCCTAAACCCTTCCCCACCAGTTGCTGCACGTTGCTGGTGAAGAAAGGCCCTGACATGATTCTTTCACTCACAATAAAGACAAATTCAACTCCTTGAAAAATGACAGACATTTCTGTAAAAACTAGTAACTTTCGTTTTATTAATGCTGTGTTAAAACTACGGCAACAAACAGTGACTACTAGGCAGCTGACTGCTGGCTGGCCACCCTGGCAGAGACCCTAACTAATGCAGCAGCTCGGTATATTTGTATCTCTCCATAAAGAGCAGAAAGACAAGGATGACTAAGCTAACCTGTTGGCTGTACCAGTTAGCTGGTTAGCAGTGCAGCAAAAAGATGTAATATTATGTGCAATGAGCATTTGAAAGATAAAATAAAATTGTGATGTTGATTCAATATATTTTGCTTAGGTTTGTCATTCAAAATTAATATAGCAAGCTTAGAAATAACATTGCAGAAATAGTTAGCATGTTATATTTTGTTAGCAACACAGTTGTAGTAATAATCAGCTTTTCTGTAGTAAGATAAATATGATCACAGTATACATTCCTGTTTTAGTTTTTTTTTTAAAGAGAAACTGTGTCTCCTTTTTTAACTCAATCATAGTGTGAGAATCTGTTGCTAGCACATGCTACCTGCAAACTATGCTACAGGTGTTAGCATCAGGAGGCGAGGGCATGTTGCTGCCTCCCTCATCTGGAGCAGTCACCCTTCTCAACAACAACAGTGCTTCTATAAACACTGTGTGGATCATGAGACTGAGTGAACGTGGCAACACCACGGGCTGAGGAATGAGTGAAAAGTTCAGAGTGCGCACTAGCAGGGGTTTCCAGGCAATGCGTATAAATAGCATGCAACCCAGGATACGGTTCACGTCATTTCTATGAATTCTACGCTTTTCACTTGTCGTTTTATGGAGCTGAATGACACTCCAAGTGGTCGGGGGGGCTAGGGTAGAAATTCAGGGCACGGGTGTCATCCGCTGACTGTAGAAGAACTGCACCACAAACCACATGACCCGACTTGTTATCCATGCCACGTTTCATGAGACAGTTAAGGTTTTTCTCTAAATCATGGAGACTCTCTTTTGTCCAACTTTTTTAAATAGCTACAGAACAGTTGTGGAACTGAAGATATTATTTTACATGGAAAAAAAGTTCTGTGCTTATTTATTTATTTATTTCCAACAGAGAATAACAAAAAATTATAATAATGAGACAAATAGTGATGGAAATTGATATGCAATTTTACACAATTTGTTCGAAAAGAGGCCGATAGAAGATAAAAGATCTTATGATTGTAATTACATGTAATTAGATTAATGTAAATGCTAATATAATTTTTGTTCTTAATTCCTGAATTGTCTTCTCCACATAGTAGCTGTCCAACTTAAATGTGTCAGTTCTTCTGGTAGAATAGGACAGTTGTCCAAATACAGTAAGTGCCAGTATTTCAGAAAGAATATTCCAAAAGTTGTATATCTTAATTGGGAAAATAGTTTTTTGCAAAATGTGCCAGTTGTACAGGTGGACAGTGGCTTGTGTGGAAAAGGTCCACATGAGGTCCACATGTTCAGAAAAAAACATTTGCAGATAAAATGGGTAAGTTGAACTAGTGAAAAGAGCTGGTTTGTCAAATTAATTGGGACATTAAAAATGGTTTAATGGGTCAGATGTTCAGAGGAAATTATGCAGTTGTGCTTTTTGAAAAGGTCAGTGCAGATTAAAAAAAAACTAGTCATTAGTTTCATTTATGTACTTGGGCGTAGAGTTTCACTGTGTCAATTCAATGACAAAATTAAATTTCAAATAAATATTTTGCTAAAAAAAGTTGAACTGTAAGAGTGTGTGTCCTTGAGTATTGGTCTTTGTGTGTATTCTTATATTACATGTTGGGGTGTGTGCATGGGGGTGTGTGCGTGGGTGTGTGTGTGTGTGTGTGTGTGTGTGTGTATGTGTATTTAGGGCAATAGACATTTTATCCCACTTATCCAGTTTAGGTTGAGTTGTGCCCAAGAAAAAGTACTAAAGCAGACAGCCTGCGATTGATCACACATCAACTTACACCTTGTTTGAGTGGGTTGTCATGGGTACTTCGACAACATGATTATAAAGTACAGTCATTTTCTATAATCTGCTTGTAATTTACTGTAGGGAAACGTGGTTATGGTACTCATAACCACGTTTCCCTACAGTAAATTTCATGATAACTGAATGACCCAAATGCTGAACAATCCATTGAAATAGGGTGTGATTAAAAGAATTAAAAATGCTATACAATTTGTTAAAATTACACATAAGATTATTGTATTTTTATGACTTTTTTTCTATAATTTATCAAAAATAGTTTACTTCATATAAAATAAATAAAAAAATTAGACAGAGCAGCAAAATATATGGGCATGAAATGATTTGGTTTAAGCATGAATGAACAAAACTGCGTTATGATCTGGCAAATGGTCAAATTAACCTGATGCAGTGGTTAATTGCATCAGGTTAATGGGTGTTGGTGGTGTGTGTGTCAAGTTCTAACCATTTTTAGTTCCATTTTTACCATGACTTAATTGTATTTAATTACTTTTATCTCTCAAATAAAGTTAAACCTGACACATGACTTTAACTAGACACATCTGCATCTGAGGTAATGTAGGGTGGAAGCAGAGATTTGGTAAGAAACAAAAACGAAGAAGAAAGAATAAGTACCCATAATTTGAATTAAATGCTTTGGAAGTGTTTCTGAAAAACCTCCGTTCAGTTAAATAAAACCTAACAGCGCTAACTGAAACGTGAACAGTTACCAAAAGAAAATTGATTTCAAAGCAAACAGAAAAAAACTGACATCTCTTAGCAATGCACATCTATGTGGAATGTATTAAAAGGTTCATCTTGTTTCGATGAAACTGCTCCAACATCCCTCCTCCTATTTCCTCTCCTCATACCTCCAGCTATCGTCGTTCCCAGCAACAAGTGGCCCCTTATCCAGATGAATTTTTACGTCCGTGGTAATCCGGTCTGCTCCTGACACGAAGCAAATGGCTGTGTTTCATTGATTGCGCTCAAGGGTGACAGCTACACACACACACACACACACACACACACCTACGCACACCAGCACACACACATGCAGGATGTGGGTTTATTGTTCACAGAGAAATACTGTATATAACAAGAGCTGGCTCCTAAATACACAACACAGTCAGAGCCGCTCAGGGGGGATTGCTCCTGATCAAGCCGAGCGAATGCAGCGCTACTAAAATAAAATTTTAGTGCAGTGGTAATGTTGCGGAGCAGCGCGGCGCCGCGGCTAATGGGGGGGATCATATCTGCACCCTGATTCCTGCACCCCTACCCCCTCCCCTCCCACCGCCACCACTCTCACCAGGGTCTGTCATCATCCCGTGCATTTGGCGTAGGATATAACAGCCCCAAAAGTTCAAATGTCAGCACATAAAACGCAAATAGAATTACAACAATGTGATATTTCTGTGGCGGGGGGGAGGGGGGGTGGAGAGGGCTACACAAGGGGGGTTATAAAGAAGGGTGGGAAAACAGTAAGGAGGCACGCTGGCGGGGATTTCTTTCACTGTTGTAGCGGAGGAGGTTGGTCAGAGCGGTTGTGTGGTTTCTGAAATTTCCCCTTTGGGACAGGCTTTCTTTAATTTCCAAAGCACTCATTGTGGAGAAAAATAAAAACAAAAAAACACACACCCGTTTGCTGCATTCTTACTGACAGCTGCTGCTCCTATGAGCGAGGCCGTCTGCATCTGCACAGAGCCGTTCTGATTTATAAGCAGACTTTGCTCAGGGCCTCCCGCTGGCTCCGGAACCCTACTTGGGTTCACACACAACGGATTTGCAAATGCACTTACTCACCGCATTATTAGGTACACCTGTTCAGCTACATGCTATCACAAACAGGGATTCAGTCGGTCACAGGACAGCAAGCCGATGCTTTTCCGCATCTAGAACTCAAGTTGACTGGATGAGGGTCGAACAGAGCGTCAGAATGTGGAAGGAAGGGGATTTAAGTTGGTGGCTGCAGGCGCCAGGAGGGTCTGAGCATTTCAGAAACCGCTGATCTGCTGGGATACAACCGTCTTCTGGGTTTACAGAAAATGATCCGACAATGTGAATATGTCTGGTAATATTGTGTGGACGAAAAAACACAGGCTCCAAACACACAGGGTCACCAATACTGAACAACAGCAGATTGGAGAAACACAGTCAATGAGTCAGTTTCTGTTGCAAGATTCAGACGGTAGGATGAGATGTGGAAATGAACAACATTAACTCATTGGTCCATCCAGTTCAAGCTGCTGAATGTGTGACGTAGGGACAACTTTTGTACCTTTGTACCAACTGGGCATCGTTTAGGGAAATGGTTCCCAAAGTGGGTCCTCGAAGGCCGGCATCCTGCATGTTTTAGTTCTCTCCCTGAGTTGACACGCCTGCATCCAATGATGGTTCATTAAAGGGATAAGAAGAACAATGACAAGCTGGGAAGGCTGTTACTACAACCAGGGAGTGTTTTCACACCTGATAGTCCAGTAGATTGCAACATTGGTTACATTTTCAGCTGGTGCCTTTCTCTTTCACACTGCACTGTGTCAAATGAACGTGTTCACCCCCTTTACCTGGAGGGGCACTGCAGGAAGAAACACTGAAGAAAATGATACAAAATCCTCTGCTGAGCAGGAGGAACCCAAATTTATCCAGAATGCCCTGCTCTGTAGTCTATGTCCTGCCTTTGAAGCCTTGCATTCACATAAGCATTTGAACCACACCAGAGTTCACTTCAACCGAACCAAGACCTCTTTATTGCGCTTCGGAGTTCGATTACACATTCACAACTCCCCAAACAAATCGGACATTATAGGCACACAAACCAGAGTTTGGTTAAAGCAAACTGAACAGGTTCGGTGGGAATACACCCTTTAACTCCACCGCCTACTTGACTATTGATGTTGACCATGTCCGTCCCTTTATGACCCCTGTGCTCCCATCTTCTGAAGGCTACCTCCAGCAGATTAATGTCTCAAAACTTAAATTAGTACAATTTTATGCTGTTTATGGATGCTTCCTCTGGACCCTCAGGCAGAAATAACAAAGCAGACCCTGTTGGGTCTGTTGCACTATTCTATTTTTGTAATTCCCTTTGTGCCATGTGAGTGGGAGTCTGGGGGAATCTGAATATATTATGGGAGCATAGCTATGTTTGAATACGACCACAGAGTGTTACATGAAGGTAAAAATAGCTAAAACCACCTATCATAAGGTCCAGCTGTGTAAATCCACTTCTTTTAAAGTCTACCAGTAGTTGCATTCAGGCTGGTTCTTCCCAGCTGCTTGTTGCTGCTACAGTGAGTGTTGTGCAGCATAAAAGGCCGCAACATTCCAGTTGATGCCACAAAATGACCTTTTTGAAAAAATGCCTGAGCCTTTTGCTGGAAGTGGTTCCCCAAATGAAATTGTGCTCGGGGCTTCACACAACCTTGTGCTGGCCCTGCAACGCAGAGCAGAGCATTATTAGGCCTTTCTGGGGAGTTATCCATTAATTTGGGGTTAAAGTCCATTTGCATGTAGACAAAGAAGACGTTGGCCATCCATCTCCATGCTGAGAGAAGGGAGTGGGAGGGGGCTTTGCACTGGCAGGGTAGGGGTGTGTGTGGGTGTGTGTGGGCGTGTGCATGTGTGCGTGTGGGGGTGTGTGCGTGTGTGTGCGGGGGGGTGTGTGTGTGTGTGTGGTGGACCGTCTTCTTGCAGATAAATCTAATGCCCTCAGGGGTGCTTTTACATAGGTGAGGGCTGACTGTTCTGCAAGCTGAGAGTGATTTATCTGGAAATACCACCAGTATCCCAAACACACACACACACACACACCCACACACCCCAACCCACCCCCACGCACACGCGCACACACCCCCACACACACACATACACATATGCTTTTAGTGTTACATCCATTCTCTTACAATGAAGGAGGCAGCCTGTATGTGTCGGGACATTTTTATATGGAAAATGGCCGACGGCCCAGGCTGCTATCCTACCAGGGGGTGACACGAGAACTTCAGGTAAAAAAAACAAAGTTATGTCAGCTGAAACAAGTTTTTTATTGGTTATTTAGATATCTACTCAACGGTAAGTGCTCACTCACTAGTTGTAGCGGTGTGAGGGCAATAGGATTACATGACGTTACACTATTGACTCCTGACACTGAACTTTATATATTTTGCTTTGAAATGAAATGAAAAGACCATTTCAATGTTTTTTGTTTTTCTTTCCTTTTGTTGGGGAATTTAAACAACATTTGATCTTCCCACTAGAGGTAGGTGGATCGATCAGTATCAGATCAAAGCTGGCATGATGACGTTGATCTGATGCGACCATACGATGGTTTTGAGGCTTTAGTTCCAGATTTCCTCTTGCAATTGTATTTTATTTTTGGACTGTAGTTTTACAAATCTTCCTCAAAAAACATTTTGTTTTGCGTTGCTCTCAAGTTATACTTCTCTGCAATTTGTTTCTTCATGAAAAAGTGCATTTGTTTTGTTTTCTGTTGTTTCTGTTTATCATGTTACCATGTCATCAAAATATTTTGTAGACACCAATAAACTTTGTCCAAATTCTGTTCTAGGTTTGAACAAAATAATTCAAAGGAAAAACTACAAAAACAACTGAAAGTCAGAAGTCTGACGATATATCAAAGTTAAATAATAAAAAGTATCGGTATCAGTATCGGTGATGCTGGCCCTACATTTACATGGAATTGGATCGGTAACAAAATATAAACAGCTTTTTCTCAACTCTCACTGTAATGTGCTTTAATTGATTGCTTTTTCATTTAAACACAGATTACCCAGCAACTTTAAAAACTGATCAACTCCAAGCATCTCAGACATAACAGAAACCTTCTAATGCAAATTCTGTTATAGCACCACACGCAGGCCTGGCATAGTCACTGCAACACTTCTGCTCATGTTTGTTTTACAATTATTATTATTTGGATGCTGTGTGAGAGCAAGAAGGTCCTGGGTTTGATGCCAGGCTCAGGGTCTTTGTGTGTGGAGTTTGCATGTTTGCCCTGATCTTTTCTGAATTCTCGTTAGGTGTGAGTGTGTGCATGTATGGCTGTTTGTTCCGTCTGTCTCAGATAGTTTCAGAAGTACTTTAACGAGGCCTGTAGGCCCTAAAGTTAATATACACCTAATGTCCACACAGAATGTTTCCAGGATTTTTTTTCATCCACACGGAAACACTGTCAACAGCCCAATATGCTGTTTGTACCCCCAACACCTGTAAGTGGGGCTAGACATGGATACAGGACATACACATGAGGTTAGTGGTAAACAAAAGATAATAAGAATGGAGAACCACAAAGTCCAAGTAGAGTCTTTGGTGTTGGGTGACGACAAAGAAAAGCTTCTTCTTCGTGTCACACTGAATTAATAATTTTTTAAACAATTTCTTAAGGCACTAGTGACCTTTATTTACATCTTTTGACAATTTATTTAATTGCACAGGAAATAGGAAGATGGAATAAGGGGCAGAAACGCAGCACAAGGCCTCAGACTGAGAACCAAACCCAAGACAGCCTCTGCATATGAGCCGAAACAACGGATCATGAAACTAATAAACTACAAGACCAACACGTAGTCCACCATTGTTATGTGTGACATGTTAGGGGTCACGCTAGAGGTTGGGCCAACACATCAGTGCTTTCACAAAAGAGGTGTTTTTGTTTCCCATGTGAATACACAAGGGCCACATTTTCACTTGGAACAGGTTTAAAAATTAAACCTAGGATCCACTGGGTGGACGCGGGGCACAAACGGTTAAAAACTTCCCCCAGTCTGGAGTTCCAGGGTGGATGGGGCCTGAGCCTATTGTAATCTACATGTGTGGGAAGGGACCCAAAACGGTCTGTAGCCCAGGGCCCCCCCCAGCTTCCTAATTCTGGCCCTGACCCCACATCACAGCCCACAGCAAAGTCTTAAAAACAGACTATTTAGAAATGTATATTTTAAAGCCATTAAGTCTGATTTTTATTTCGCTGCCTTTCTTTAAGCTGTTGTCTTCTCATCCTCCTTGTAGGTGTTCCCTCACAACAGTACAGAAAGGATTTCCTAGCAACCGTTATAATGCGCAAACGCACACAAAGGGAGAGGGACACACACACACACACACACCCCCACACACAGCAGCTCAGCTCGCTGGGGCTTCCTCTCCTCCAGCTATCAGCGTGGGCTTCCCCCTCCTCCTTTCTTCTCCCTCGCTGCCGCTCCGCTGTTGAGAAAAGGAGCGAGAGAAAGAGTGACACGCGGAGAGAGTGAGAGAGAGAGAGAGAGAGAGAGAGAGAGAGAGAGAGAGAGAGAGATCCCCCTCTCTCTTCACAGCTCTCCCCTGGAAGTCTCAGCTGCTGGCTAGACTGCGCGGTTAGGCGGGCAGCCTGCCTGCGCGCGGGGACAGCTGCGGGTGGACACTTCGGGTTTTTCTCAGATTTTTTTGACGCAGATGCGCTCAAGATGGCTTTGGACGGAGGAAACAAAGCAAGGGACGAAAAATATGCACGCCGTGCAGGGAAGATCGCAAGGGAAACGGGAAGAAGTGCTCCGTGTTGAGTTGAGGAAGAGAAGAGGGGGATGGGATGGAAGCCTGCAGGGTTTTGTTTTGTTTAGTTTTTTTTTTTTTTTTTTCGTGGAGCGCGCCGTTTCTTCGGTGCGCAAAAACGCGCGTCAGCTCCGACCGGCGCGCCGGCGTTGAGGCGACTAGAGAGGGTCTGAGGGTGGAGGAGAGCTGGACGACCTGAGCTCCATGATCCTACAACCAACCGAGACGGGAGCAGAGGCTGTAGCCGCACGCTCACACTCATACACACACACACACCCCGCCTCCCGACACACTCCGACTGGGAGGCGTTTACTGAGGCGCCATTTTCAAAAAGCTGTGTTCGCAGCTCGTCGTGCCTCCTCATGTTTCACACGGACCTGCAGCGGACTGACTGCACGAGGAGCGGACTGAGAAGAAACTTTTTATTTATTTATTTATTTTTTTTTATTATTATTTCAGATTTTTTGTTTGTTTGTTTTTGACAAAGGTGAGAAAATTTATTTTTTTCTATCAATTTCTAAGCTACGATCTTGAATTAATATTCTCGGAATAGTTTTAAAGTGTATTTTAAAGGTTAGAATATTCATTTTAAAAATTGAAAACAAAGTAAATAATGTGATATGACAATATAAAATTGACCAAAATAGCACAAAGTAAGCTTACAAACTACGATAAAAAAAACAAACAAACAAAAAAAACAATGTAATTATTAAAACTGAAAATAACAAAACAATGGACTTTAACAAATCACTTTAATTCTCGGGATTAATTTCTGTATTTTTATTATTATTATTATTATTGTTTTATTTTTGGGCAGACGCATTCGAGTACGTCCAGATTTTTCGCTACTTTTTAAAGTCAAATACAAAAATAACACATGTAATAAATCTATGTGGTAAAACCCTGAATGCTCCGCGTCGCCGCGTCAGCGGAAGTAAACAAACACAATGACTCCGTTTCCATTTTTCCACGCTCCAAACAGGATTTGATTCCCAGCGACTTCCTCCAGTTTTTTTCCGCTTTGCTTCGTGTTGTGTGATCTGATGGTGTGTGTGTGCGTGTGTGTATGTGTTCGCGCGCGCGCGCCATCAAAGAAAGCAAAGTCTAAAATTACGGGCTGGCAGCAGCAGCATCAGCAGCAGCAGCAGCAGCAGCACAGAGCTGTTTTCCTGTTTTCCATAATTACACACAGAGCAGTAAGTCCGCTCACTTTGAACAACACGCTTTTAGTTGAGCGGATGATCGCAGCGCGGAGAACAGCAGCCAATTAAAACGCCAACATATTATCCTTATTATCTTATTCACAGTTTTGGTGACGCGGTTTAAACCTTTTCGACAAAAAAGCAGAGTTGTGTTTTCTGTCTCCGCGGCGCTTTTAGATTTCCCACCACACACACACACACACAGAGAGAGAGAGAGGCATACAAACACACTCACACACACTCACAGTGTGTGTGTGCGAGGAGCTCTCGGCAGCAGGAACGGATGGAAAACGCGCGTCTGAGCCGAGCTGCAGCTTGGAGACTTTGTGTTTGAATCGAAGATTCGAGTGTAGAAGGAGGGGAAATTGGCTCGGTGGGATATTTTTCCTTATTTTTAATTTACTGCTCACGAATTAATAAAAATTTTCAAACATTTGTTTCACTTATTGAAAAGAGTTTGAGCCTCATTCCTCCCGGTTTGCAATTTAATTGCAAACATTTGTTTCACTTATTGAAAAGAGTTTGAGCCTCATTCCTCCCGGTTTGCAATTTAATTGCA
>CAEGAG010014831.1:0-18885 GCA_903067065.1 Brachyrhaphis terrabensis | reverse complement strand
AGGGTCAGACACATGAGAACAGGCAAAGTAGGCTTGCAGGGACACAGAGATCTACAGGCTTACTGATACAGAGATGTGCCCTCATGAAACTTCTGTCTTTATTTTCAGACAAACAATTAAACCTATGATGTATCAGAAGCAGAAAAAACAATTAATAAGTGCCTTGGTCTGGACGTTTCCGTACGTTTAAATTGGGACTTTTGTTACTGAAAGACACTCATGAAAAAGTTACTTTATGTTATTCCTTCATGTGTTGCATCAAAGCCATGTTGTCGAATTAACTGCCTTGTTCCTTTTTAGAAATTAAGATAATCGGTGTATTTATAGCTTTTATATGGATTTGTTAATTGCTGCCTCTTGTCTCCTTGAGCTCAGCCTGTGCTTATCGCAATTTTTAATAGTTTTAATTATCATTGTATGAAAATAAAAAATTAGAATTTTTTTTGTTGTTGTAAAAATGAACATTATTATTATTAGAAAAATAACAACAACAACAATAATAATAAACTTTTTTTTATTTTGTTTATTTATTTATTGGAACTGGTCATCTACGTAGGTCCATTCACAATAAAAGAGTGTACAGTGATACAAACTTTGCCTTCAAAACAGAGCAGATGTGCAAAACATCTGCTCTGTTTTGTACAGAGCACATGACTTTTTTCTAGCCTGTCTGAACAATACCACCCCCCAGCGGATACAGCGGTGACTTTACGTTCATAGTGGTAGGTTTTATGAAACGAGTTCCAGCTGTTGTTTTATTTTTGTGTTTCTGAGTGTTTTACAAAAAGTCCAATAGGTATTAGCTTCTCATCTGCTTATAAAATATATATATATAGATTTTTTAAAAGTATTATTTAATACTGTCTGAACATACATAATATTTTATGATTATTAGTGTCCAGTCTGTTCACGAATTAAGCACATTTTTGATGCAGAAATAATAATAAAAAACCTCAACAAGTACATTTGCTTAATTAGTGCATATTACAAAGATTATCTTATGTACACAATGCTATTAGCATATACTAACAACATATAATATGACAACATATAAGATAAACTATCATGCAAAAATATTGGACACTGTCGATTTTGTTCAACTGTACACTGTTTCTCTGAATTTCATATCTTTTAACCTACATCTGTAACAAGTCGGAACAAAGGCACCCCAACAAAATTTGTTGTCGTTACATTTCGAAAACGACCAAAGGACCACAGAAAATCAACATCTGTATTTATTTTTCATTAAAGGAAAAAGAAACAAAGTTCCAGGCCGCGCGGAACCTTTGAAGGGGAAGAATGTGTCGGACGGACGCTCAGGCAAAGATGGCAGACGTACCAGAAAACGCTCCAGAACGTGAGAATTAATTTATTATTTTTCACGTATTTTCTTCTTTAAAAATATTATGACAGGTTCTGGATGTGGTCCGATTTAAAATGTTGTTTTAACTTTTGTGTATTGGAAAATATTCAGAGTAGTTTCAGCGTCTCTGTCTACTTCGATGTTTTTTCAAACGTCACAGTTGTAAATACTGCGCCAGTAGCCGAGACTCTGTCCGTGTCCTTGGAGAAAAAGTCTACTTGAAGCAGCTGGAACATTATTAAAAAACGTTGTTTTTTAATAATAGAGTACATAACTCAGTGAGAAGGACGTTGGTTATGAATATAATTGCTGGGAAACGTTGAAGCGATATAATAAAACATGCAGCCCCCTAGCGCTTCTTACAACTACCTGCATCTCGCAAGAATGTTCGTTTATATTTAGCGCTAATTCACGTTTTTGGTGTATTTGATGGGAACATTTCTCCCCACTTACATTGTGACAAAAGTTAACACCCAGAACACAAGTGGGAAATATTGGGTGTTGGACTGTCAGTGCGTTTATGTTATTTTTACTTTGAAAGAACCATCTGGATTGTGTATTTTGATTGAAATTGGTGATGTAAGACCTAAAGATTAACAGAAGCTGACACATTTCTTGCCACCACTGGTAAAAAATGGGTAAAAAGCCTTAAAATAAGACCAGCTTTCTTGTAGCGGTGTCTTGGAAGTGTATAAACAAATGGAGTATTTGGGAAAAGTCCATGTATTAATTTGAGTATATCTATCTTAATGTCAGAAATACTGTTTCATATGTTTTGGGTGAAAATCCTTTTGAAAAACCCATGAATGTTCTATTTCCAACTTCATGAAAGAGTCCGATTTTTATTTAAAATGTCCTTTCTTGACACTCAGCAAGCATTTATAAGAGAAACTTTCCAAAAGCATCATGGATGCTGCAGTATTCTTAGCAGTCGGCATCATATTTATCCTTTGTTTTCTGTCAAATCCACATGGATTGTTTCCTGCTGATAAACTCTGTAATTCTCATCTGACCAAAACGTAGTTATGGTTCAGGTCCACACAAAAGAGCATCCATTTTGATCTAAACAGTGAAGTAAAACCTTCATGACTCAGCTTTTTTTTTTTTATCTCTATTATCTGCATTTGAGTTGTGACAAGATAACCAGAGATTTTCATTCAGCTGAGCAGATGGACTTTTACATCATAAAAGCCATTATTTATTACACAAGGGGTGAAAAAAGCTCAAGAATTACTAGTTTATGTTTCTATACATGCTTATCTACCTAGTATTGCTGATGCTAAGGTGTTCAGAAGTAAACATACTTTACATTCACAGATTTTAATTCAACATAGAAAACATGTCTAGGTTCTAAGCAAACTCTTTTTCTCTTTAGACTGCCCAGGCACGTCAAGTGAGGAAGCAGGAAAGTCTGCATCATGCCAGGGCTGCCCCAACCAGCAGCTGTGTGCCTCTGGCGCTACCAAGGCACCAGACCCTGGTAGAGCTTTCCTCATCACAATATATATTTATATATTCATGTTGCAGTAGTACTAAAGCTTCATGTGGCTAATCTCAGTCCTTCATCCTTTGCAGCTATTGCAGAAATAGGGGAAAAACTGTCAGTGGTCAAACACAAGATCCTGGTGTTGTCAGGAAAAGGAGGAGTTGGGAAAAGCACCTTCAGCGCTCACCTGGCCCACGCTCTGGCAAGTGACAGCACCAAGGAGGTAATGATATATTATCAGCATAGTCTGACTTATTAAATTAGGTATCTCTCCCACAAGGATGTAAGAGTTACATTGGACAGAGCTGTACACTTTAGAACTGATTTTATTTTGGTCCTATATCTGCTAAAGAAACAGATGAAATAAGTTTGCACAGTATTTGAAAATTATGCTTTAATAGCAGTATGAGTGTGTGCAATATTAATGGTGCAAAGTTTGCAATCTCATTTTGGTTGGCTACTATTTTCTAAAAACAGAGAAAATAGTAGCATAAGAAGACACAGGTTGCATACAGTGTTGGAAGCATAATGAACAAACTAAATGAGAAAGGGGGAGTGATAAAAGTGTGGAATGTCTTATAGCAGATGTTGTCTAGTATAAAAACATACTAATAACTAACACAAAAAAGAAAAAAATATTTTTGTCATTGCATAATTTTTGCAACCCTAATAAGGACCACTAGAGGTCACTGTAGTGTAGATTTATGCATTATTTTTAGCTCTATAGTTCCTAGAAGAAAAGAGGGATGTAAATATATAGAAAAATTGAAATTATGATTGTATAATGCTTCTCAGTATTTAAAAGAGTAAGTATTTGAATAAACTCAGACTGTTGTGAAACCACAAAGAAGTTGCAATGAAAATCAAAGACAAAAACCACTTAGAATACTTTTTGCATTTATTTTGACTTTTGTTTAATTAAATAATGAAGAAGTCCCTTTGTTAGTTATATAAATAACATTCATCCATTTAATTAACAAGCATTTGTGTATTTCAGGCTTACAGGTCACATAAGGTGACCTGAAGTTGTTCTAGGACTCATTGCAGTTTAGTTTGTAGTTTGATCTGTGTCAGGTCAGACGTGCTGCAAACAACACAGATTGTCCCAATTAAAAAAGGCAGTTTAGCACATGTTGGCTTATGTCTGATTTATAAATAATATGCATTCTTTAAGTGTTTTTTTTAACTGCTTTTATTGCTCAACCTCTTCGCTGCAAACTGGGTTCTACGAAACAAATACCAAAGAGAGGAAATAAGGTCTCCTTGTTTCTGGTTTAAGTAGTTGAGGAACCACAGGCACATGTCTTCCCACTGCACACAATATCTTTCTTCTTCTATTTATGGGAAACAGTTCCATACAGAGCTTCACCTAAATAGGAAAACCGAAACCAAAAGCTTTGGAGATATGAACATAGCCCCTGGAGACACAGCCTATTCAGTAATGACGGTGTTGCCAAAGCCAACAGGATCAACACACACACCCTTTTCTTTGGTGTCAGGTTACCAGAAACCACCTGATTTATTTGGAATTCTTATCTAAGAGCTGGTGGGAAACAGATGTCAACTGTATGGCATGTGTTCCAAAAATCTGTTTTTGTAACTCCTGGTATCCACAGTCTCATTCTCAATCTTTCTAATCTGATTTTTTTTTTTTAAAGAAAAGTATTTTCTAAAGAAGTTCCTCATTCTGCTTTCTATTCATTGTCTCAGGCATGCTGAGCAGTAGATGAAGTCCTGAATGATGCAACTCTGACCACTACTACCACCAATCTATATATTTTTAGTCTGGCTGCTGTTGTGCTTTAATGACACTGAAGGTGGGAATGTAAATGATGCATGGTGTCAGTGTATTTCAATAGATTTCAATATGGAAATGTTCTGCTCAACAAAAGCACAGGTTGATATGCCTTATGAGTAAGCTGATAAAAAAAAATCTTCCGGGAATCTTTATTTATGTATAAACACCCAAGTGGACAGTTTTCACTTCAGTCAGTATTTCAGCGTAGAGGCGAGTATGAGAGCTTGGAGGCTGGTGTTTTAATACAAACTTACGGTTGTATTTAAGGTCTAACATGCTCATTCAGTTTATTTTCTATGGACCATAAACAAAGAAAGGTTGTACTTTTTAATACTTCAAATAATTAAGGAATTAATAGCATTTTTTTGTGATTTCTCTATCACAGCATATGTCCTGAGTGTTTTATTTGGTTTTTACAAAACATCAAAAATGGCACCAGAGTACATTTTGTTAGTTTGTGAATTTTTAGAATGAAAATTGAGGATTTTGCTGGTAAGTATATTAAATAAGACAAAGCAAAGCTTTTAGTAGTTGATCTGCTAATCAATGATCAAAGCCAGTCAAGTTAAAATTGACTAACTGTGCTCTTTGCTTGATTAATTACTTTAGATGTGTCTCTCTACCATCATACCCAATGCTAACACTTTAAACCTCTCCAAAGTTTTGTTTTGTTTGTGTGTTTTGTAGACACTTATATTGACGGTTTCTTACAAATGAGGCTATGGCAATGTAGTTAATGTCAAAGCTAGTAATAAGTTGCATAGAAGGAAGACCACTGGTCAGATCTCTGTCAGAGGTGACAGCATAGAACATGAGTGCAGGCATGGAGGAAAGTGGAAAATAATGGATGGATATGGCAAAGAGAAGAGTTCCCAGTACTGAGCCTTGGGGGACTCCTATGGCAGGTGCTGTGCTGCAGAAGCAGATGAACTGGATTTTTGTAGCGCTCACTAGTCACACTGATAATTCCCAACTTTTTACACTTAAGCCATATACAACATGCAGACACTAATGAATGTGGAGGAAGCTGGACTCCAACCAAGAACCTTCCAATAGTTGGATTGGCCAGTTACCAAGATCTGCAGGATCCGTTTAGTTAACTATTTAAAACACGTTTTATCAAGGAGGAAAAAATGTAAGTTATGCAGGACACCCACTGTTTGGAACTAGGATTGATCATTTCTTTTGTAGAGTTTTTTTTTTTTTTTAACTACAAACACTAAATCTAAACATATGGTAAGTCTTTTTCTTCACAGACTACTACACTTTGTCTTCTGTGTCCCTGTTTGTAGGTTGCACTACTGGATGTGGATATCTGTGGTCCATCCATTCCCAGGATCATGGGCCTAGAAGGAGAACAAGTACGGTTTACCGTGTTATGTATGAATACGACTCCAGTTTTACTTTCACTTGACTTCTATTAATGAGTGTGTGTGTGTGATTTGTTTTTTGTTTTGTTTTGTTTTTTTATGTGTGTAGGTTCATCAGAGTGGCTCTGGCTGGTCTCCTGTGGTGAGTCATACCAATCCAGGCTTCAGTTTTATTGCTCTTATGAGGTCATTTCTGTGTTGCAAATTTTCTAATGTGTGTATGTTTGTCGCAGTACGTCGATGACAATTTGGCGGTTATGTCAATCGGCTTCCTTCTCAGCAGCCCTGATGATGCTGTGATCTGGAGAGGGCCAAAGAAAAATGGTGTGCTGAACTGCAGTAGATTTGTGAATGCAGTGTTGATGTTTTTGTTTTGGCTTTTCAGGTCTTACGCTCCAGTTTGTTTCTTTCTCCAATTCAGGAATGATCAAGCAGTTTTTACGGGACGTCGACTGGGGACAACTGGATTACCTAGTTGTAGATACTCCACCCGGCACCTCTGATGAGCACCTGTCAATAGTTCAGTATCTCAGCTCCACCAATGTGGATGGAGCGGTCATCATCACCACACCACAGGTATGCAAAGACATAACCAAGCTGCAGCTTATTGTTAGAGTTATATGGTTCTTTTAAAAAGTATATAGTCTCTGGCACTTTTCTTATCTCTTTGCTTTACAGTCTAGGATCCATTGTTTTATAGGTTATAAAAAGTTCATTTTAACTGGGCTTAATGGTTACTTTAATCCTGACAGATTTTCTAAATACACTGACAGTCCATTATAAAATGAACATATTTGTCATCAGAAAAATGTAGAAACTTTAAACAAAAGAGTACTGGTAGAGAGTAACAATTAAAAAAAAAGTAAAAAAAAAAAAAAAACTGAAAATATGTAGCTAAGTTGAAATCCAGAAGAGTTTTATGCTACATGTTCTGTGGTTTATTGAGTCCCAAAAAAGTGAAAGTTTGTGAAAAAAAATAAGGAACAGTAATCATTTTTTTCATTGCTTTCTAAAAATTGAGACCGGTGTAATGATTTGCAACACGGCTACCTTGATACGTGGATGTTTCATGTTTAAAAAAAATTGTCAATTTGATTTACTTTACTGACTGGTGTAATTTATTTAATTTATTTATTTATTTATTTTTTTCATTTTAAAACAACTCCTAGGATGAGAAATTTGACTATACACCAGAGAAGGTTATACATTTACTTCATCTGCAGCAAGTGAATCCATAAAAACGATTGTTAATGAATGCACAATGACTGGGAGTTTATGGCTGAAAAAGACATACTGTGGTTTTGATAATGGAAATGGTAAACAGGTAAAAGCTGTTATTTAAGAATGTAGAAGGTTAACAGCCGTCATATAAAACCAGTTTTGGTCTCAGCAAGAGGGAATCAAAGATAAAAAGGACAACATATTTAGACAAATCAGTCAGAAAAATGTTTTGACTCTATTCTGACTGCAGAGCATTGAAGCAATTCAACATGAACTGCTTCTTATTCACCTTTTATGGATTAGAGAGTTTGTCACTTTATGCGAAACTGTATGTTCTTCAGCACTGACCTAAGTAAGTAAAAATAGAGTATTAATTTGGATCTGTAGAGGGAAATTTTCCTGTTTAATTATTAATGGGATCTGTATCCAGACCCCCAGCCTTGTTTTTATTTAATTTTTTTAAATCAGTGACTCATGTCCACATTTTAATCTGATGGTGAGCTTAATATGTAACCAAAACAACAAACCCACAAAGGAGAGCCAGTGCAATTTAGTTTTTTTATAGCTCCCTTTCTTTGATTTCTTTTTTTTTTTTTTGCTACATTTAAATGTTTCAGATCAGATTTTACAATCTGACAAAGATATCCTAAATCAATTCATAAATAAGGACAAAACCAATTTCATATTAAATTTATGAATGGAAAAAGCTACCCAGATCAACAATGCTCTACATGAAAAGTAAATGATCATTTAAATAGGACCTGTCTGACTGCATGAATTAGCTGAAAGATCTCCAAAAGCAATATATTTTGCCCCAATCTAGAGAAAATGTTTGATATTACTCTGGAAATGGCTAAAACATCATTTCTAAGGCTTTGGGATTCCAGCAAACCACAGTGAGAGCCATTATCTACAAAAGGCATGGGCAGTGAAACTGAGCAGCAGCAGCAAAATTACTCCAAAAGCACATCAACAAATCAGAACAACATCAACTTTATTGGGAGCAATAAAGTATTTTTGAATTTGAATTTGAAAGGCATAGTGCCACGTGAGGTCTGTAGTAAGCCTTACTTGTCTCAGTTTATGATCTGTGTTCCTAATTTGAGAACACGAAACCAGGCAGAAATGGCCGTCGTAAAAGATTTTCTAAGTGAGAACCACTGCTGACCAAAAACATCGCAAAAGCAACAGAGATTTGCAACAAAATGTGATCGTTTTGAAAGATGTGGATAAAAACGCCATGCTGTGTCCGCAGTGGTGGTTTTTCCTGGGTCTGGATTTGAGGGAACCGTGAATTCAGCTTTGTAGCAAAAAATACTGAATACCCAGTCACCACTTTGGAAGCTTGATCTTGTCCAGACTTGGGTTACGCAGCTGGTTTGTGATCCATGTCTGAATGGCTCACAAACACAAAATGAAGGGTTTTGGTGGGTCTGCCCAAAGTCCTGACTTAACTTGTGACCTTAAACAATCCCATCATGCAATTATCTACAAAAATGATATGATGAGATATAGGTGTAGGTGTTGCATTATCACATAAGGGAAATTGTCAAATTGCCTTCAAAATGAAATCCTTTTAATCAGCATTTTCTATTTCGTTATGTTATCTGTCATGTTGTTCAGACAAGTGGAAGAAGTAAAGAAATTTGTTGGGGTGCACATACTTTTCCATTGCGCTGTATGTCTTCTGCCTTATCTTATAGTATGTTTGTAGGCATAAAATGTACTGAACGTGTAAATTAGCATTTAAAGTGTTTATATGCCTCTATCTGTTGAATAAATATATCACTTATTTGTTTTTTATGCTGCAAGTAAAGCTACCTTACTGCTACAGATCAATCCTCCTATGGTGCAATCTAAAGTATTTACACAGCTTGTTTAGCTGCGTCAGCAGCGTCATGGTGCTGTCTGCAGTAACTCAGACAGCATTTGTTTAAAAGTATCACACATTCGTGAGGGACTGTAAACCAGCCTGTGCATTTCCTTTTACAGCAGATCTGATAAGGGCTGCTGTGGATTTGGTTATTTAAAAGATCAAAGTAGAGCCAGACCTAAAAGAAAACCAGACAGGGCAGCAGACTGGATTAAAGGTGTTTAAGTGGCTCATACTTGATCTCTCTCTGAGAATTATTGTTCTCAGATTGTGTTTTATTCCAGTCAGTGAACAAAATGGATATCAAATATTCCTTTTGCTCAGATAAGATTTCTCTTCCCTCCCGGTTTCTGGCTGTAAACACGCAGATGATGTTTGTGTTTCTCTTTTTTTTTTCAGCGCGAAACTGTTGATCGGTGCTTGTTTCCTCATACCTAACTGGGCCTAGGCTGTGAGATCAGACCAAAACCAAAAACACTTCCTCATTCTTTATGTGTCTCCATTGCCAGACAAATACCAGACTGGGATGACTTTTATGAAGAATGGTGGAAAAACTTGTTGCTTTGAATGTCTTTTAGTCAGTAGCTTTCTTTATTAACTTATCTAGTTAATGTCATAGGGAAAACTAATTTCTACAAAAATAATAACATACAGATATGTAATGTGAAATATGTGATTGGATAAACATTCACTCCATTGACAGTGACTGACCTAATTTAATAGAGGTCCAACCAGTCAGTGCTAGTACGGTAAAGGAGATCACCAAAATGCAGTGACTGTATCTCACATCATTCTAGTATAAAGACACCTGTCCACTCACTGGTTAATCAACATTCCTGGCTACAATTATGGCACGAAGACAAAAGAACAACAAGAAAATCAGAAAAAAGGTTATTGAAAAGTATTAGTCAGGGTATGGATACCAAAACAAATTTCAAATTGTTATTGTTTCTAGTTAAGTTCATCATTCCTTTAACTGCTGTAATTTTCTGGACTGCCATTCCCAACCTCAGTTTTTTTTCCCCCTTTACGCCTAATTGGCTGTCTGTCTCTTTTTCCTTTTCATCGTAGGAGGTCTCGCTCCAGGACGTCCGAAAAGAGATCAGGTTCTGTCAGAAGGTTAAGCTGCCCATCATCGGAGTTGTGGAGAACATGAGCGGCTTTGTGTGTCCCAAATGCAAGGTTGCTGGCAAATTCGAACCACTGTCATGCAGTCGATGTTTTTCCAGGCTTCTGTTAAGAACTTTAAATGGTTAATTTTATGTTTTTCAAAAGTGCAATAAAAATATGGATGCAGGAAGAAGATTAGGTTTGGTAAGGAAATATTTTCTTCGCAGACCAGGACAGCTGGGATAAATGAGAACAGGAACGAGGAAGTTTGTAAGTGGAACCTCCAGAGGACAGACCAAAAGGCCTGTGTGTCCCATTCTACACACAGGAAGAATGTGTGTCCCACAGAAAGACCGACACAGAGCTCTCTGAGCTCAGTCCCAGCTGAGTTTGATTAGAAGGACCCACTGCAAAGTTTTCACAACCAAATGTGTGCAAACATAACAGTCATAAATTATGTCTATTTTTCGGTCTTCTTTTTATGTCTTTGTACATTTCTATTAGGTGTGTTTGAATAGAAGCTAAACGTCAGGTTTTTCCATTAAGAGATTTTCTGCCAGTCAGAACCGATTCCTTGCTTTTTACGTTATATTTAGAACTACTAGCACAATCGGTAAGACAGAATAAAGATATTAAAGGAATAAGTATTAAAGGGATGGGACACATTAAAATTTTATGCAGACGACATATTAATTTATGTAGAACAATTAACTTACTGTTTACCAAACTTACCGCAGTTATTCAAACAGTTTGGTCAATTATCAGGGTATATAATGGATGGAGTCCTACTTGCAGTCGACACTAGGATTATTTGGCAAACTCCAAATATCACGGTCGGTTTTGAAAATAATTATTAATGCCTGGAAACCAAATGTTTAATGTAGGACAGAAGCTTGGTGGTTTAAGATCCAGATTATGCTTTTGTTTTTCTTTTCCTCTCTTACAGAACACTTCGCAGATCTTTCCCCCCTCCAGCGGCGGTGCAGAAAAAATGTGCTCAGACCTTAATCTACCTCTGTTAGGCAAGGTGCCACTTGACCCGAGGATAGGACGGAGCTGCGATGAGGGCAAATCTTTCCTCCAAGAAGTCCCTGACTCTCCTGCAGCTGAAGTCTACCGCGGGATTGTGCAAAGTGAGTTCAGTTTTATTTCCCATATTCCATTTCTTTCATAATTTGGTGTCTTTTTTTATTTTTTAGAAGTGGGGAAGTTTGACGTATACTTTTGTCACATTCCCTTTTCTAGAGAAGTCCCTTTTTTTTTTTTTGATGACTTGTTTGTTAGGCTGGTTTAATTCCTGATTAGATCTATTGAAAGAAGAAGTATTCACTTTAAAAAATGGGAAGCAGCCTACTAAAGAGGAAGGAAAAAAAAAGTTTAATGAAAATTGAATAACTTTAGGTTCAGCATAAAACCAATTCTGTGGAATTTACTGGGACTTGTGTACCTCAGCAGATTTATCTCAAGCATTTTGTCTTTCTTCTGCCAGGTATCCAGGACTACTGCTCCAACAGAGCGACTGATGTGCAGAGTGCAACATGACCCCCCAGACCGAAGCACGAGAGCGTGGTAGAGACCTGGAGAACAAACACACACAAGAACGCTTCTGACACTGGCATTATAGCTGCGGCTTTAGTCTGAACTATTCTCAATAACAGAGCTTTTTTTTGTTGTTTTTTTTATTGTCAGAAACTTTGATTTGATATTTGATCCGACCTCATTGTGCTCTCCTTCCTCTAATTAAAACACAGATATGTCCTGTAAAAGCACAAATCCGACAAACAACTTTGAATGAATACAAACTGAATGCATTTCCACTTTTTGATAAAGAAATAAAGCTTGTCCCAAAAAGATAAATCTCAAAAGAATCTTTGTCGGGGGCGCGCTGTGGTGGCGTAGGGGTTAGCGCGACCCACATTTGGAGGCCTTGAGTCCTTGACGCGGCCGTCGCGGGTTCGATTTCCGGACCCGACGACATTTGCCGCATGTCTTCCCCCCTCTCCTTCCCCCTTTCCTGTCAGCCTACTTTCATTTAAGGGACACTAGAGCCCACAAAAGACCCCCTGGAGGGGACAAAAAAATCTTTGTCTAATGATCATACTAAGAAAGGGAATCTTTACAAAAAAAAACATGTTTTTTGTTTATTATTAGTAATATTTTAGATTTTACTGTGATTTAAATAATCATTGTGATTTAAGCACACATAATTGCTTAAATCACAACTAGCGTAAAAATGGGCCCTGTTAGAGCCATAAATAAGAAAAATTTAAGTTATTTGTGTGATGGTTTGTTTTTTATTTTATTCAATTTAGTTAAGAAGACCATTTGTTCAGGTAATTTTTTATTGTGAAATTTTGTTTTATTTTGAAGGGCTTGCTTCCTGTCGGGTCATATACTGTGATGGAAAAGGAATTGACAGATTGTTTTAGACACGACGCGTTACTTAGACACGGAGCAAAACAGTTTTTGACCGTGTAAGCTATGTATCTTAGAAAAAGGGAAAGAAGGAAATCATAGCTGTCATTTTTGTTTTTGCATTTTTATAGCTAAAGATTTTTTGGTAAATTTATGGTTTCACGCGTCCTTTACTCTCAGTGTCTAAGGAATGACGCAGATATTGGATCTGTTGCCATAACAGGCCTCTTTCACACTGGTTTAAACATGCGTCTCATTCAGGTGGGCCTGTAAAGAAGGTTACTTGGTTGTGTAGGAACATCTGAAGTTCTTTGTGATTCTTAAAAAAATACTAATTCTGAAAGTTTAACCATTTCAGTTTTTTAACAAGTACAAATACACCCATATTTTCAATACATACAGATAGTTAGTTACTTGTTGCTTCTTCCATAAATTGTCTTGTTTGGAGAAATGTGCCGTGTTCAATGTTGCATAATTTGTTGCTCTGGCTGGTTATTACACAGAACGAGCTACAAAGCCCATGAGGCAAGTGAAACATTTCATTTGACTTGAGCTATTCAGACCACAAATCTGCTAATTAATTCTTCTTTTTAAAACAGACTAGCTTATGATTGCGTGATTAGCCACTTAACAGAGTTTGTACTTTATCATCGAGCAGCTCGTTTCAGTAGTTGGATAAAACCTGAGTAATTGTTCTGAAACTTGCTGTGAGATCCTCGAAAGTAAAATTTTGATTTAAATTGGTTAAGGTTAATTTTGTTGGAGTCGTCTTATGGTATTTGTCAGAATTGCTACAGGTCTTGCAAATACTAAATACTAATGGCATAGAAACCTTGAGACTCTTTATTCAAACTACATAATACAAAATGGATTAAAATAAAAGATATCGACTGGCCTCGAAGAAAATAACTACCTTGCCTGTTCTTTTTTTTAACCTCTGTATAGTCATTTAAAGATTGTCAGAGTTAATTATTTCTTTCTTTTGGTTGCCACTCTGAAACAGCCTATAAACCTGTTTTCTATTAAAGAGAAGATTAAGGATTGTCTTGTTTGTTCTCGTTGACATTGTAAGTAGGTCATTCTAACGGGAGCTGAACATGTGAATCATGTTAAGGGTAAAGCCTTTAAATGTGGTTATAAATCAAATTTAATCTACAGTTCCCATAATAAAGCAAACAGCAGATGTATAAATTATATGAAAAGAGGTAGTGGAGATAAAATCGGTGCTAAGATTGTTTTCAGATTGACTTTGTAAAGAATACACTTTAAATGTCGGTTTATTGTTGCATTTCACTTTTCTGAATGTTCCTCACCTCAGCTGACACAAGTTAATTTCATATCAGTGGCTCATTGTACCGAACACAGACACCTTCCTCATTTGGTTACAACTACTCAGTGTTCTACGATTTACAACGAATTCAACAGCTTTAAAAGAACAAAGCTTTTTTTTTTTTTTTTTCCCGATATTCGGCCATTTAAAAGGAGGCATCACATTTTCTAAACTGAACTGGTTTGCAAAATATAGGTCTAATCTTCCTGTTTCTCAGTTTGACTTCTTAGAAAGTCAAACTTTATAAATAAAAAAGATATAGTTTCCCATTTCTTTTACAGGCACTAAAAGAAATATTTTCCATGCTAAAAGTCGACCCAAGTTTCATTTTAACACGCTCTTTTTCTGTGCATGAGTCAGTGTGAGGAGGAGATTACGTCCTCATCTGTACTTGCTGTGTAGACGTAGTTCCTCCAGGGTTCACTGAAAAACACATGTGAAACCTCCCCAGCTACAACACAAACAAAACAACTTGACACTTGGTCACAGTGATTTAACTTGTACATTGACCTGTCTCCGTAAGGACGCAATTGGTTTCCGACATGTTTGTCACGTAAACATGAGGAATAAGTTTCCAATTAAATCTTGATGATGTAAAATTTGATCATTATCAATGTTTCAGCAGCTTGTGTGCATTTATTTAATCATTTTCATTATTTTTGAAATTCTTTTGTAAACATCAGGCAACCAAGAATGCAGTAGAAAGTTGCAGTAAAGAAATTACACAACTCCAAATTTTGGGATCATTACATAATGAAATGGTCACCCCAAAATATCATTGTAATTTCAAAATGTTCATCACCAGCCTGATCCCCAAAGTGAAGAATTGTGATGTTAAAAACCAGTCTCTCATTTCTCTAAAACATTGGTGAATGACTGCGTAAAACAAGCGTTTTTACTCTAGAGACTAAAATTAGAGCACCATTGAGGTAGATGTTATGTTTTCTGCTATGGTTCTGACTAGGCATGTACCAAATACTGGTATTGGGATGTGTACCAAAAGTTTAAAAAGTTTTTAAAAGCATTGTTTTGAAACTTTGTGTAAATCTGATCCTGAGATTTGTACTCAATTTTTTTTTAATGTTTACTCACAGGTTGTTATAGTGTAAGAATCTCATGCTTGACCCATACCTGGTCCTAACCAGTATTTTTAGTCTGACTAAAAGCTTTGCCTTCTCTCCCAGAACCTGCAACCATAATACATGGTGTTTGTGGGCTAAACAATGTTGGTGTATATCTGCAGTGAATGGAAGTAGCTGAAAGTCCCTCTACTTGGCCTGGTTCTCTGTTAGAAAAGTATTTTTTTCTCTTGTTTTCTTCTCTTTTTTAATAAACGGTTTACATGCCATCACTGAATTTCATCTCCTGCTAAATTTTGAAAGGACAGCATCCTTTAACAGTGCTTATATACTTTGAAAAGCTTTAGAAAGGATAATAGAATAATTTGCATAAAAGCATAATGATATTTGATATTTTCACTTATGGTGATATTCAGAATCTACTTTATAAAGAGTCTTGAAAGAATGCATAAAGCAAGAGGTTTGTGGTGTAAAAACCTCTTGCTCTTTTTACTCCCTCAGGAGTCTTGCTAAACTCCTCCTCCTCACTTATTCAGTCATTTTTTCTCCTCGGACGAAAGGAGGAAATAAACAACTTGCTCCGAAGTTTCAGCATATCAACTCGTCTGACAGCTTCAACCGTCTTTTTTCTAAGAGATTTTGGTGTGTCTGAATGCTGTACATGATGCGAGCTATGATGCTAGGGTGTTTAAATGTGTATGGTTGATTTTTATATATACTGTATATTATATATATATATATGTGTGTATTGAGTTACTGATAAGTAAAAGATGCCAAATTTATTTGTTGTTTTTGGTGTTGATCAAATATACTAAGCAGATCATCCCACTAAATTAAAGATTATGCTGTTAGATTCTGTTTTGAAGTGTCAAAGCAAAGTTGAATTTATTTGTTATTTTTAATATACTAGCAAACAGGGTTTTTGTTTTATTAGTGGGTACCAATTTTAAACCCCAACTTAATCATAAAGTTAGCTCTTTATGATTAAGTCTCTAAATATACTAAACACATGGAGCAAAAGGTGTGACTGGAGAGCACTAAATATATTTTATTTATGAGTCATTGTTGCCCGTAGCATTTAACCAAACCAGTTCCAGTACCTCAAAGAGGCTTTGGCAGTTGATTTGCATGCATTCTTCTGTTGACATTTGTTTCCAAAACTTATTTTCTTGACCAGATAATGCAAGCGCGCTTGAGAGTAAAGAAATGTCTACGTGGAATTATTGACAAATATGTGTATAAAACCTGCAGCTTACATCGCAGGTTATGTCTGGAGATTGAATATTTAAGGGAAGTGTTGCCTCAGACTACATCCTCTTGCATTGTGTGAAAGTCCCTGGCTGGAAGAGATAGTATTGAATCAGCTGACTGTTTTCATGTTGCAACAATGCAAATAATAAACTACTGTGAGGATTTCAGTATTTAGTATCCTTCTGCACCAAAGAATATCTGTTTTTGATCTTTTATTTTTAAATGACAAAAAAAAAAAACAGTAAAATATCAGAAATATTTCTGAAACGGATTCCGATTCAGATCATTTAGATTTTTTTTATAAAGCAAAAAATAAATAAACTTTACATGAAGTAAAGTTATAGCTCCCGACTTCAGAGTTGTGCAAGCTTTATAAAATTTCACTTCCAACTACTAATAATACAGAGTATGATGTAGCCACCGCCTGTCTGGTGCATGCATTCCCATCAGTTCTGAACTACGTAGACCTCCCACTCCAACCACAAAACACCACCCACTTGATTTGAAACGCCTCCTGGACAAAAGCAGTGTCCCTTTAAAAAAAATACATATGAAATCTATCATCTTGATCAGATGGCATCTCATTAACTGGAGCTGGATGCCTTGGCAGCCGGTTTCCACATCATGGCTCAGTTCGCCGAGGTCCTGAACCAGGTGAGGTCGGTTCTTACCGTGGCCCTGCCCGGCGAGGTTCACGCTCTGCTGGAGGGTCTGGTGGAAGAGGGGATCATCTCGGAGGCATACAGGAACAGTTTGAATCTGCACTGGCTCAATGATGGGATTGTGCCTAAATTCACGAGTAAACCAGGATATGTCGAGCTGGACGAGGACTTAAATTCTCTAGGATCCGTGGCTCAGTTGGACTACAACCCAGAACCGATGAGCCAAATGAGGACAGGCGGATCGAAATCTCTTGCTAGTGACCACAATGTGGAACAAACAGAATCGGTCTCATTAATAGAGGAACCAAACAACACAAGATTTAACCTGGAAAAGAGCAAGTGGCTCCAACATGAAAATCTTCAGAGAAATCAGGAGGAAATGCAGGAATTATTGGGAGAAGTTCTAATGGACATGTCCTACTTGAATCAAGACCCTCTTTCCTCACTATCAGTGTATGACTGCACTCTCAGATCCAGTGATGAAAAAGCAGAACTGCTGAGCGGCGCAAGCAGTGAGCCTCCTAGTGATAATGAAAGCATAAACAAGGGTAATGAGGAAAGTGAGGAGGTGTGGTTACAGCAGGTAGAAGAATCAGCAAGGAGGATAGCTGTTCCTCTGTGGCAGAACTGGGACAGAGGGCGAGGGATGTTGCAGACCTTGCTGCCCTGTGTTTCAAGCAGCTGTTCAATAGGTGACAGGATGATGCTAGAGGGTGAAGCCCAGAGTGTCGTTTTGGACATGGAGCTTGCGGCCGCTTGCAGTTCACTCGACACCTTCCTTGGCGACTTTGAGTGTGAAGAGCTAAGCTTTGCGTGTGACACAGATGCAGGCAGGTCAGAACGAGAAGCGCTTCACTTCTCTGCCCTGAACGGAGTTGCTGTGTTCAACACGGACGATTTCAGGATCCTCGGAGCAACAAGAAATGCGTCACCTGTTGAAGCCTGCAAAGCTACAGAGGCGGGATACATCACCCAAATGCTGGAGGACCAATTCGATGTCCTGTGTCCAGACGGCAAGATGGCAGACGAAGTGGATGACCGGTTCTGTTTTACAGCAGACGCACCATATCAACAACGTGGAACACAGTCAGGACTGCCTGAAACCACTTTCAAGGACCTGCTCCATTCAGATGTGCCTGAAGACAGCAGAACTGTTCTGCAAGATACCTCTCATTATAGTCTCACAGAAGGATTAACAGATTATCAAGAAGATGCAGAAATGTATAATGTAGACCAAGATACAGAATTCCAGGAAAAGACGGATTTACATTGTGGTAAGTTTATCATCATCATCATTTAAAGTATTTGGGCTCAAATTAGAGCCCAGAAGGGTAACTGGGTAAGCTGAGAGTTCCAATGTTTGGATTCCTGAAAAACGTGGTGTCGATTTTAACTTTCCAGCATTTGCATGGCTAGATCCTGCAATCCTCTATTTTCTGTCCTATTTGTCTTATTTATGTGAAAAGCCAGGAGTTTTCTGTAAAAGCAACAATAATGTTCTAGTACTAAGAAAATTGGAGAGCTTTTTTTTTTCTCCTCTTGGATATATAGGTGCTTTCCATTCCTCCCCCCTCCTTTTATCTAGAACCGAAAGTCTGCCTTCTGTTGGCTTGTTAATCTGCCAGGCTTTTTATTTTGGTGAACGCCCAGTGGGCTTACTTTCAGTTTCATTTTTTGTCAGCAGGTGGTGGGCTATGTTTTATCAGATCCCTTTCAGTTTTATTCAGCATTTGGATACTCTGTGATTCATAGCAAACTTTATGAATGAAATGATTGCAGAGAAGTACTGCAAGGTTTTATCAAAGCCGGTGGTATTTTAGGAAAGGCTTTCTGAGGACAGTAAAAAAAAAAAAAAAAAAAAGCACAGGAGATCAACTTTTAGATTTTAACCATAGCAAAGCCGGGTTTTGTAAAACCTATTCACACT
>CAEGAG010014829.1:0-26074 GCA_903067065.1 Brachyrhaphis terrabensis | reverse complement strand
AAATAATCTCGCGATGCACAGTATGAATTAGTGACGCAGTGTTGTTGTTGGCTTCACCTGTGTAGATGGAGGCCTCTCTAGCAGCGACAGGCATGTTGGAGGTGTTAGCCACCAGTGCTGTTCTCTTCATGATGCTCTCCGTCTTTCCATCCACCTCCATAGTTAGCTGATGATCAGACAATACTGTCAGTTGCATCGAGCATTAGGCTAACATGCTTTCAAAAGATATTTTGATAAAACCCCTAGAATCACCTCGGGGAAGTCTCGCAGTACTTCTGACATCTCATTACCGCGCTCGCCGCAGCCTACATAGATGATGACGTCGCTGTTGGAGTACTTGGACAGTGACTGAGAGATGACGGTTTTTCCACAGCCAAAGGCTCCTGGGATGGCTGTGGTTCCTCCTTGCACACATCTTCGTACAGGAAGAGAAGCCTTGGATTAAGACAACATCTTCAAAACACCTTAAATCCTCTGAGAGAGGATGTGAAGCTTACGGGAAAAGGGCGTCCAGCACCCTCTGTCCGGTCAGCAGTGGGTGATTGGCAGGTAGCTTCTCTGTGACAGGCCTGACCTGTCTGACAGGCCACACCTGCACCATGGTAAACTTCTCCTTCACACCCTCAAACTCCAGCTCCATCACCACATCCTGATGGAACGAGACAGAAAGTTAACCCAAAGTGAGGCCCAACGGATGCTAGGTGAAGAGTTGGTTTGTCGAACTTACAGAGATGTCATAGTTTCCAGGTGGAGCCACATAGGTCACAGTGCCTCTGTTCTTGGGAGGAAGCATGATTTTGTGCTTGATAAGAGAGTTCTCAAAGACCATGCCGTAGATGTCTCCTCCTGTGATATGACTCCCAACCTGATATTAAGAGTAGGAAAGATCAGTACAGAACAGATATCTCATCTAAATGATCTCAAGACGAAAGTCATACTCGCAGGCTCTTGATGGGAGAAAAGTCCCACTTCAGATCTCGGTTGAGGGCGCCGATATTGACTCCTCTGGGGATGTAGATGCTCTGTGTGAGGTCATTGATGTCCTTTAAGGGTCGCTGGATACCATCAAAGATGGAGCCCATGATACCTGGACCCAACTCGACAGAGAGAGGTTTTCCTGTTCGCAGCACAGGGTCTCCCACCGACACGCCAGCTGAATTTTCACTCAGAAAAACCCACCAATGGTAAGAATGAACAGTTGTGTCCAAAATAAACTCCTTGACACAATCGCCCTACCTTTGTTAAGTGCAACCTTTAAATATTACTGTATGATATGGCATACAAATAAAATCTCTCATTAGTTTGTACCAGATCCAATTTTAATAATTTTTTTCTTGCTTTCTTTATCTTAAAAAAAGAAAAGAAATTACAAAAAAACATATATATATTTTCAAAAAGTGTCTCTTATTTCAGTAAAAAAGAATTACATCTTAGTCTGGCCCTAATACTCTGTTGTTGAGTTAACATGAACAGAAACTGTAAAACACGCTTGTCAAACAAAATGGCAGCCTTGGGGGTGTTAATATCACAGTGAACAATGGAAACCCACAGAATACATTGGTGAAAAACATCATAGTTCTCCAAAAATTTAATCGTCAAACACCAACAATTTGATTAATCGACATAGGTAAAGAGTAAGGATACACGTCTCCTCATAGACCTGGATGGTGGCCATGTCTCCCTCCAGCCTGATGATTTCCCCCACCAGCTCACTGTGACCGACACGAACCAGCTCATACATGGCTGCTCCTGCCATGGCCGTGGCCGTCACCACTGACAAACACAATCAAGAGAAAAATATTATCTTTAACTGAAAGAAATAAATTATGTCTTTGCATGAATGAAAATTTTTTTAAGCTGCGTTAGATAGCATGCACATTGACAGTCTGACAGACTAAGCAAAAATAGTATTAATCAGACAAGTGCCTCCACTACGAGGCGCAGCGGTGATCAAAAGTTTAGGTAGAAAAACTTGTGAATATGATAACTTCTGGTTTTGCTTTCAGCAAATGTGGTCTTTATAAGAGAGTGACAGGAAGAAAGTAATAAAAAGTTTGCTCTCTGGAGAACACAAGAGATATTGAATACTTTTGGGCTGCACTTAAGAGAGGCTGCAACTCAAATGTGACTAAATCTTTGTTTATAAATATATCTGTGTATATGTGAGCCCGTGGTGGCCGACCTGGTCCAGAGACGCCATGAACATATCCAAACTGGCTCTCTCGCTCCTCATCCCTGATCTTGGGCAGCTTGGACATGTCCATCTTCACTGGTTAGTATCCTGAGTCCTGACCAGAAAAGACAAGAAAAAGAAAACACTTAAAAATGAATTGCAAATCTATTGATTAAATTCATTCTGCCAAAGCAAAAACAGATGCTGACTGTCAGAGAACTAAAGTAATAAAATCATCCATCATCTGAATACAATAGCATTCAAAACAGTACATATATTAAAATAAAGCTAATAACAGTCTCTTTTCACGTTTGTGTCATTTCCAAAACGCCATAAATAACATAAATGCTTAAATCCTTTGCTGCACAAACTGTACAGCAAAGCAGCAGCAGCAGCAGCAGCAGCTCAAGCTGTCAGCAGTCGTGACAAACCCATCCCCCAATGCAGCCGACTCCACAGTTACCTTCAGATGTACAACAAAGTAAAGCATGAATTAGTCCGTCTCAAAGCAAGTAGACATTACAAGAAAGTGCAATTTTCTGCATCCAATGACTGCTTCTCTCCCTGTGTCCTTTTATGCCCTTCTTACTGATGTACACATCTATCTTCCTGCTTATGCCTGGCTGCTCCAACCATCTGGGCATGAGTAAAGCAGCGCCACCAGAAGGTCAGCGGAAGTACTGCAAGAATCAAACCAAAGGAGACCCTGCTTCTTTGATTTCTAGTAGAAATAAACTACACAACAAAATAAAAACTTAAATACAAAGATGCTAATCAGCTAAATTTGATATCTGATCTAGCTTAAATTGAAGTGGAGCCCATTAACAGAGTCAATCTAAATGTGATGTTGAAAATATTTCTACCAGCATTCCATCAAATACTGTATGAGAGCATCTGCTTAAATACAAAAAAATTCAAACCTATAACATTAAATCATCTAATTTCTTCATTTATTTTTTGACTGGCTTAGAGCACAAAAGAAGAGAAAACAAAACACATCAGCTAGGATTAACATATTCAAACAGAAGACTGACAAGGCAGCAGCTTAATGCATTTAGGCATCTCTATGAGCTCAGGTTAAAATGCAGCATCAGCATGAGATTTAAGTGACTGATAACAGCATGATTATTGGTGCCAGGTGAGTTGGTCTGAGTATTTCAGAAACTGCTTTTCACATTAAACTATCTCTCGGGCTTCCACAGAATGGCATGCAAGACAGAGATAAACAAATCAGTTGCATGACGGTTACTTCCAGCAAGATAAAGTGCCATGTCACAAAGCTGATTTATTGGACATGAAAATAATTTAACTGCATGGTCAGATTTTAATCAAGCAGAGCAATTTTGGGATGTGGTGGAATGGGAGATTTGTATTACTAACTAATGTGGAGGAATTGTGTAATGCCATCATGTCAATATGGACCAAAAATACAAAACATTTTCAGCAGGCAAAAAGGGATCAAATATGATACTAGCAAAGAATGCCAAAAATTTTGACCAGTGACTGTATATTTTAGTACATTTATATTGGTGCATTCAGGAAGACATGATACTCATTCTCATCAGAGCCCTAAAGACACACTGTACAAATAAAGTCTTTCATTGTAAATGTAGATCTGTTCTCCAAGTCTCTACTGAAGGACCTTTTAGACACATTTACATTACATGGTATATAGCCTTGTCACAAACCTTGTAATAAGCTTTTTATAGTGGCTGTCATTCAACTCATCAGTCTTTACAAATGAATTATAAATTCTGATAAAACAATACTGGTCAAACCATTTTCTCATAAACTTTAGCCATATGATCTATGAAACAAGACTTCAACCTTCACTTGATCATATGATTCTGGCACATGACTGGCTTCCTACTCTCTTTTAAGGAAGTGGAAAATGACCATAGTGTCAGACTGGGAAGTACTTTTTTTTTTTTTAGCTGTGTGGAAACTCTGGAGAAGCCATGCCACCTGACAACACTTGATCTACAAAAAAATGATCATTATCCACAGTGAGTTGGATAATCAATAATTGTGAAAAGAGGAAAATATCTCCTGTTGTCCAATTTTGTATATTTGGAAAAGGGGGCCCTCTTGTTAAAAAGGCAGAGATAAAGTATAGATTGTATTTTTTGTCTCATATGCTGTAGGCAAGAGACAGGGCGAAAATAAGCTCATATTTGTTTCAAATATGCGTGATAGTCACGCAGAACATTTTAACATGGTGATGTTACCTGCAAAGCCCTGTAAGATAGCTAACTCCGATGGTCCATTATTTCATTTGATCAAACCAGACTCCTGTGTAAACAGTCGAGATGTTAATGCTTAGAAAAATCCAGTGTCAATCTGATGCTTTATATCGAGTTTAGATTTGAGCTTTGAATCTGAATTCAGGGATGTCGGACAGGTTTCCTCGAAATGACTGTCTATATTTATTTGCACTGCGGGGAGCGGATATAATCCAGTCGTAAAATCAAAAATAAGAATATCTCTGAACTGAACTTGATTCGTTACATTAAAACCAACGTTAACTAGAATGTAACTATAATTTAGTATCATGCTAAATAGTAAGACGCCTCTGTTGGCCTGGTTCAGAAAAAAAACCTGCTGTCTCTATCGTTTTGTCGCTACAGGAAAGCTAAGCGGTTTCATTTCAACACCCGAGCACAACAAACCTTATTTGTTGCAAATAACAAAACCACTGAACCCAGTATAAATATATAGATTTTGTTACCGTCTGATCGTGAAGTGATCGTTAAATGTCTTGCCTCGAAGGAAAAAACCTGGCTACTGCGGTGCGTGACGGCAGGCTGGAGTCAGCTGACTTCATTCACTCGCCTTTTAGGTTTTTTTTAACTATAAGGCCCTGGTAACTACCGCCATTTTGGATCCACCCCCGTACAAGTGATGGGAATTACGTATCTTTTTTGAGATCCAGATTATTTGGTTCAATTTACTAACGTGCTTTTTCATTCACTAATATTTTTAGAGGCTATGATTGAACACATTTTTATCTTTTATTTGTATTTTTTTTACACACAAAAAAACATATTATTGAGAGAAAAACCCAATTCCTTAGACGGGAGGTGGCTACAATTGTTCATTTTATATGCTGAAACACCAAGCCGAATCGGCCAGGAACGGCACAGGGACGACGCTCTTCAAACGGTGAGTGACTGTGGAAGTTCATTTCAGAACAACATAAAGTTATGAGTTTAAACTATACATGTTTGATATTCAAAAACATTATTTAAATGCACTAAGTTAATAATAGAATTGTGCGATCGATTTTAAATTTGACCATTTTTAGGTTTTAAATTCAAAATTATGATATACAGAGTTAAAAAAAGAGACGAATTTGGTATTGGCAATTTTGACAATCAGGCATTTTTTGTGTGCATTTATTGTAACTGCTTCATGCATTAGCTTGGTAAGCCTGGTGGTATAATTTGCAAAACATAAAATAAAAATCTTCCGATGTAATAAATTACCCCTATGCTACAGGAATATATCCCTTCACTAAATCGGAAATCAAATTTTATTACTGCCTTACAAATTTTTGTGTCTGTGCTACTCAGTTTTTCAATTAGTAGATAGCAGTCATTGCTAGCTAAATGTTACACCAAAACTATTTGATCTTCAAATAGAATAAGATATCTTAAGTTTTGTGTGTGGAGTTTACTTTATGTGAGACACTTTAATTTGCATTAACATAATAATTAGCAGCAGTTTATTTTATAAGCCAAATTGTTTCTTAATACTTTCTGCTTTTCATGCGAGACTTTACGATTAAAAAGGCGGTTTTCATTTAACTTTGACTATTTTACCCTGATTTTAGACTCGCAGGTTGGTTTTACATATAAATCTTAAATTTACGAAGATGACTGCTCTAGATTTAATCTTTCCCATAAATAAGTAGTAATTCGTAATGTTATCATATAGTTTGGCTCATCGTTGTTTAATTATATTATCTCCTTCAGAAAGGAACACAGCCTAACAGGCTAAATTCAGGACAAATCTGTCTAGTTACGTGAGGGGTTCAGGGTTGACAGTCTGCCGTGGTAGTGTGGCGGCTAAGCTAACTGAATCCTTCGCTACATGTGGAGGGTAGAACAGGAGGCATCCCTGACCCTTACTCTGTTCAATTTCTTAACTTGTACCCCAGACAGCGCCTAAGTCAAGCCTAATCTCAAACAGGGATAATATCTGTGTAAAATGAAAGGGTGAGTCTAAGCTTTTTGAGTTACGAATATGTAGCTTAGCGCGACTAAAGTTTTTCATGCCTGTCTTTTTTTCTTAAAAGGGAGGTGGGCATGGGGGAAGACGACGCAAACTAGCCAACTAAGCTGAATCTATACAAGTGTATGGGAGGATATGAACGACAAGACAGCTAGTGAAACTGCTCTGTTGTGGTTGTTTTTATCTTAAGCCGCTTTTCTGTTCGTCCACACCGCTAATATGCTAAGCTAACCAGTTAAGTGCTACTAGTGGGAGGCTGAGTCAGGGAAGACTCAAAAGCGAAGCTAAGCTAAAAAGACAGGACGGGAATATCCTGATTTTCTATGTTTGCTGCGTCCTTCTACTTAATAAAAGCAGACAAATCCCTGAACTAGTTATTGGTATAAACTGTACTATATGCGTGTTCTAGTTGGACAGTCACCAGTACGTTAACTGAACTTCAGCTTTTTTAGTGTAACTCGATCTGTCAAAGTAACAGGAATAAAGTTCGCATTCACATATTGTGGTGCTCTTAATTGTACTATTTGTGGCTAAATTTTCAAATGACACATGTACAAATTACGCTAAGCCTTGGTAATTAGGAAGACGGGATTAAATAAATGTTATTGAACATTCCTGTGAATAACACACGTGACCCGAGGCACTTTCTGGACTTGCAGAGGTCCTATAAATACTACAGTGGAACCTTTACAGAGACAGTTCTGGGTTAGAGCCTCCTGCTCATTAAGCAAATCTTGGAACCTTGATGTAATGTATGTGATTCTAAATGAAGCTACTAGTCAGGATTTACTGTAAAAATCAGAACTACCCACTATAGATGTAATTTGTCACCTGTAAAACAACATATGTGTCCATTTTTCAATTTTGTTATAAATCAAGATAAAAATATTCTCTCCCAAATAAAATTTTCTGTCCACACACACTTTATCGACATTACTTAAGTTTGCAGATCACAGTTCTTTTCTTAGCATTCTTTTTACCCTGTTATTAGTATGTTTTAAATCAAATACTCAACAAATATTTGTAAGCATATCTGTATTTTAAAATTAATTATATTTAGTCCAGCCAGAGAGGGTTAACAGAATACTTTAGGTATTCGGAAGGGAAGAAAGAAATTGAGTTACATAATCATGTTGTTTCAAATGATGTCTTTTGTAGGTTTGATCTATATAGCAAAAAAATAAGACACAATCCTGCTACATGTACCTCTGTCAGCTATTTGACCGTTTTGCTCTTGTTCCAGTAGCCGGATCGAGCTGGGGGATGTTACGCCTCACAACATTAAGCAGTTGAAACGCCTGAACCAAGTCATCTTCCCTGTCAGCTACAACGACAAATTTTATAAAGATGTGCTGGAAGTTGGAGAGCTCGCAAAGCTAGGTAAGATATGTCTCCGCAGGTTGTCAGTAGGCAGTAGCTTAAAATCGCCCTCTCTATAAAGCTTGTCAGCAGAAGGAAGCATGAAGTGCATTCAAATTTTTTCTGGTAGTCTGTTGTGTTGACTGTGGACATTAGAAAACCCAGTGGACAAACACCAGCAGATGATATGGCACCCCAAACTATCACTGATGGGGAAATTCACTCTGGACTTAGAGCAACATGGATTCTGGGTCTTTCCACTCTTCATCCAGACTCTGGGACCTTGATTCCCAAATAAGATGCTAAATTTTCTTCAACGCTTTTTCCTTTCACTAAACTTTCTATGAATATACCTGGATACAGCAACCTGTGAACAACCAGCTTGTTCTACAATGGCATTTTGTGCTTATCCTTCTTGTGGAGGATGTTAGTGGTTGTCCTCTTCACATCTATCCAGTCAGCAGTCTTCCCCATGTAGCCCACTGACCCCTGAGTGATAGACCATTCAAAGGCTCAAGAAACCTTTGTGGGGATTTGAGTTAATTAACTGATTAGGGAGCAGTAGCTTTAAATCACTACTGCCATGAGTTTTCTCTGTTTAACTTTTTCACAATTTGAAACATTTCTGACACTGAATTTTGGGTTTTTGTTATATCTAAGCCCCAACCATCAAAATTGCAAGAAATAAAAACTTCAAATATATCAACATGTCTGAAGTGACTGACAAAAATATTAAACTTTTTCAAAATGTTGTACATTTTTGAGATATATCTGCATTCCTATAACTTCCTAAATGCATTCTGTTTAGTATCCATACCTGAGACAGCATAATAGATTATGGATGCTAGGTGTCTACCGTAATATAGTAATCCTTGCTTTTTTGTCTTCATGTGTGTGTTTTCCTGCCTATTAATATGATATTAACATTAGTTATGTTTTTGCCTTGCAGCATACTTCAATGACATTGCAGTGGGGGCTGTGTGCTGCAGAGTGGATCACTCTCAGAACCAGAAGAGGCTGTATATCATGACCCTTGGCTGTTTAGCACCTTACCGTAGACTTGGAATTGGTAAGAAGCTCCATTCATGTGTAAATACTGTTGTTACTCATTTTGGTTTTCTGTATCATTTTTGCAAATTTGAATTTATGATTTTATACTAGGTACAAAGATGCTCAATCATGTGCTAAACATCTGCGAGAAGGATGGCACTTTTGACAACATTTACCTGTAAGTGTCTTAATACAGGAGAAAATGAGAATTTTTGTGATGTTTGACATTTAAATGTTTTTGACTGAGGGTAGATGTACAAGGGATTTGACTGTCTTTACTTCTAGTATTTGGTCTAAAGTGTTATTCCTTTCACAGTGATTCCAGTGTAATTAAAAACAGATTCCTCCAAATGTGCTAACTGCATCTTTCTCTTTCCACAGTCATGTGCAGATCAGCAATGAGTCAGCTATCGACTTCTATCAGAAATTTGGCTTTGAGATAATCGAAACAAAAAAGAATTACTACAAGAGGATAGAACCTGCAGATGCCCATGTGTTGCAGAAGAGCCTGCGCAGTTCATGTGCGCCACCCAGTGGGGAGCTTCAGAAAGTAGAGTAGGGGCACACAGGTTTTTTTGGGGGGACAAAGAAAAGCATGTGTGCCCATCGACGCAGAAACAGAACTGTGACAGATGCCCCAAGGTCAACACATTCAACAGTTTCTTCAAAAGGACGCTAGAAAGAGAAAGCAGTTTTCCAGTATAAAAATTGCTGCATTTATTTTGCAAAGGTGATTTTTTTTATTTTTATTTTTTTCATATTTTATTGTTCTCCATTATTACATGCGGTTATTTGAAAAGTGACAGAAAACTCTGTTATCCACAAATTGGTTTCCAATGATGAAATGCCAACACAGAACATTAGTAGACACGGTGACGGGGGTGGTGTTCTGTTTGCAAATTGTTCTGTTTGTGTTTGAGTTATTTTTATGCGGTTATCAAACCTAATGGGGACATATCTGTATTTTTGGAAAAAAGGAAGCAGTGAAAATGTTTGCAAGACCATCACTTAGCTGGTCAATTTGGAGTGTTAGCTGGAGCTGATCCGTTGAGCAGATGAGACAATTCTCTCGCTACCTGAACCCTGGGATTCACAGGACGTGAACAAGACCAGTTTGTTCATGCATCCAGATGGGAGGAGCAGAAACGTTTCCGCTCAGTATGGACACAGTGGAGGCTGAATGGTTTGGTTGTGGTGGAAAGATGTTGGCACAACTCTTGATTTCCAGAGAACTTTATTCTCTAGGTTTTTAATTTAATTCCCCTAAACTGTTTTTTTTTTTTTCACACTTATACAGCAAACGGCTCAGAGGTTCCCCTGGGTGTAAGACATAAAATTAGAAATGCTTAGTTTGGGGGGAGCCAAACAAGAAGTCCCAGTATTGGAGAGGTTTTGATAGGTACATTCCCTCTCATTGACTTGTAGGGGATGTATCAGTATTTAACTAAATGATTTGATTTGGCATTAGTAAATTTATTTGCTCAAGGTGGGTAAATATTGATTTCTTAAACACCTTTGGCAGCGATTTCTTGAAACTTAGGGAGTTTTTGTTATTGCACCCTCATGAGTTTTTATGCCGTTCTGACAGTCTGGAGGTTTTGGTCAGATATAGATTCTTAACCCAGAAGAAGCTCTGACCCTCTGCATGCAATGAGAGTTGTTCTCTCGACTGTAGTATACGCATGATTTTGCTTTCTTTTGAAGAATTTTATCTTTTCTGGAGCTCTATATTGTAAGACTTTTTAACGTCTAAATAAAGGAATTACTATTTGCAGTAAAGGTTTTTTTCACAGCTTGGTTGATTTCCTTTGCTTTGCAAATTGGATGCACCTCAGATCGATTTATAGATCATTGCAGAAGTGTCCTGTCTTCACAGTTATGCAGTGTGGAAGAAAAGATGTACTCAAAAATCTAAAAGAAACTTGGTGACAGGAAGTAAAAGTTTGGGCTGATATGGGTTTCCGAAATGGACATTACAAAGTGGCGTAATGAGAACAGGCTCCATGTTTTGTAACAAAGTCCTGATATCTGTTCTGTGTGTGAACGTAGCAGCCTACAACCAAGCCTGACTGTGAAACCAATTCCATCTGGAGGAATGAGCTAGAATCCAGCAAACTATTGTTAGAAGCTTGTGGAAGGAAACCTAGAACGTTTGAAAATATGTGTAAATTTATAAATAAATCTGACATGGGATTTAGCTAATAGAAATAATTTTGATAATTTGATCTGACCTAAAACAAGAGAAGTTTGGTCCGATTTAAATTCAGTTAATAAAAAGTCTCTTTATTTAGTGTGTATATTAAACTGTACTTTCAACTAATAATATAGGAATTTGAAAAAGTATTTCCCCCATACATATCTTTCTACTAGCCTACAACTTTTTCATAGTATTTATCATATAACTTTATATTCTTAGGATATTTTAAAAATAATTGTTATTAACCCTTCACAATAGAGGAGGTACACATTTTACATGTATCTAGAAAACTAATGGAGCCTCATTAGACACGAACTCATACAGTGACGCTTTCTTTACCGTTTCGTGATTGGTTGAGACTTCTTACACTCGCGATCCCATTGGCTGTCTCGAAGGTACAACCCTCCTCTGCACGGATTTAGGTGTATCTAGATTGTTTTGAGAGATGAGCTGAATGCTCTGCTAGCTTAGCTCCTAATGTCTAAGTTGTTACTGGAACATATATTCACCACAATGCCGAAGTTAGAGGTTGGTGGAATTTACGTTTGTTTTGTTACGCTAAATTACATGGGACGTAAATTATTTCGTTTTTAATTTGTCCAATAATTATTTAGGTAACGGTAAGCTAAGATAGCTGTTGGCTAACTAGCTAGTTTAAATGCTCAGGTTGATAGCTGTCTTCTATTTAAGTGACACAACAGACGTTTGGACGTCATCTATTGCCGATATGATTATGTTGAAGTAGAACATTTGTTTGAACAGTTTGTCAAAGAAGCTGTTTTTATGCAGAAGTTTAAATGTTATAGCATTTAGGTTTGCAGTAAAGCTAGGTTACTCTGCACTAGCATGTTAGCATCCAGTTGCTCTGGAGGAAGCCCAAATGTACCATTGCAGTTGTTAATACGTAGCTGTTGATGATTACAGCGTTTTTGTGTTGTGTGCAGGACGGGAACAGACCGGACTTAAGGTCCAGTTGTTGAATGCGTTAACTGGTACCTTTCACCATTCAGGCAACTGTTAAAACAGGATGCCAGAGATGACTGAAACTCAGACACCTGGTCGAAAACCCAAGTGAGTATTCTTATATACATGTGAACATGTTAAGTTTAAAGGGAATAGGGATATTTAAAGCATGGACAACGCTTTGCTTAAATAGACAAGCTCCCCATTCTTTGTCTTTTACAAAGAATATAAATATTGCACTGTCATTGTGTCTTTTTCTTTTTTCTTTTGTAATATTAAAAAACGTTCCTCTTAAATCCTTTAATTGAAAATTATCCTCCATTGTTTGGATGATTTGTTGCCATTTGTTGCTCAACAAATTGTTGATCATTTGATTTAAAACCATAAGATATGTCTTAAATCACAGTTGTTATCATACTATCAGTGTTTGGTACATTGTAATGGTAAAGGATAACAACAATTACAAAAACAATTCAGAAGTGATTTGAACCAATCAATTCTCAAACATAGGCAGTCTGTTTAAAAGTTCCTGAAAAACATTGACCATTTTTATACCTGCTTATCCTTTATTAACAAAATAAAATTTAAACAAATGTCCATTGAGTTCTGTTGTGTGCCCTTTTTATTTGTTTCTCTTGATTGAAATGAGTCAAGACTTTAAAACCAAAGTACGGACTGATCTGGGATTGCTTTGTACAGATGCACCCCAAGTTCATGTTCATCCTGATGATGATGGCATCCCCTTGCCTAATTTGAAAAAAAAAATAATAATACTCCAAACATGTTTATATTAATTTATTCTTTTTCCTTTGAAACAAATGCACCAAAAATTATGTTGCCCACCTATGATCTTTGTAAATATTTTAAATGCACTATGAATTGTTCGCTTTTTGCAGAAAGAAGAAAAACAAAGAATCTCATAATGCAGGTAACATCAGATCTGCTACTTTTGCAACTTGAGCTATAGGTCTTTCTTTTTTTTAAACTAAAATTTTATTGGATTATAAAAGGTACTTTCTCTTTGTTTGTGTCTGCATATAGTTGAGAGACACAGAAAGGAGAAAATTAATGCGGGGATTAATCGCATTGGGAATCTTCTGCCGTGTTCTCAGGCACTTAAACAGGTAAATAGCTGCTTTTTATTGAATTACAATCATCCATGTGTCTATCTAGTACAGTGTGTATTTTTTATTTTATGTCAATGTTCTGTTTTTAGAGTAAGAACATGATATTGGACCAAGCTTTTCGCTACATTACTGAGCTGAAGAAACAAAATGATACACTGCTTCTGGACGGTGGTGATAAAGTCCAAGGTCAGGGGTTTTTTTTACTTTTTTTTCATGAACTTTAAAAGAATCTTCTATTTATTCCGCAACCCTCAATCAAGTCTACCAACACCAAAGTGAGAGGCTGTGCTTGAAGTTTTTATGCATGCTAACAATACATTATAATAATAAAAATTATAATACTATAAGTTTATTCAGCCATGTTTCTAAAAGTAGCATGTGGGACAGTGTCCGACATCTTTTAGATGCATCTCTGGTCCAACATACCTGAGGCTGAAGTACCGCCTCAGTATGCAGTTAAATTCTCCAGAGTCCTGCTATTGACCTCATTCTTTGACTCTGGTGTGTTGAAGCAGAGGCATGTGTAAAAGGGCACCCAACCTTGAGGGAGCAGGAAGAATTAATGGCTTATCCAGTCCTGCCCCTAAAAGTAGCATCTATTAAAAAAAGAAAACTACTGTACAGTTATGCTCCACTTGATGTTGGTCCGTTACTTAAATATTTATTTAAAAATACAAATACCTGCTTTGTCTCTATACAGCTGAGGAGATCCGGAGACTGCGGCATCAGTTGGATGAACTGAGAAAGGAGAGCGCTCACTATATTGAGCTCCTCAAAGCTCATGATATTAACCTGTTAGAGGACCCAACTATTCACTGGAAGGGAAAGCACCGCTGTGCCAAAGTGGCAAAAGTGACTCCTACCCATCAGCTCCCAAAGAGAATTGTTGTTTATTCCAATGGCAATGTGATCGGCCCTGCAGGGAAACAGGCAAGCCCGGGAAAGAAGTCCTCTGAAGCAATTCAGCCACCATCTGATACCAGATTGCAAGTTAATGCAATAGAAGAAGTCAGTACTTCTTCTGCCACCCCTGCACTGCTCCCAGGCTCAACCACAACACCCTCTCAGTCAAAATCAGGTCTGAGGATGTTGGAGCAGTGTGTGGTTGAAACACCTGCTGTAGGCCCTTCTTTGGTGCCTTCTGTGTCTTACATAACCCTCCAGATCCCTGCAGCCACTACATCCCTGCTCCAGCAGGTGCAGCCTGATCCCCCGCCTCAGAGCATTCCCTTAGTAGCTAATTCAGCCTCACCACATACCACTGAAAGCACTGCGCAGTGTGTGTCCACACGCACTACATCTACCCAGACCATAACCTCTGCATCATCGGGGGGTTCCTCTTTGGGGACACAGGACACTGCCATCAGAACTGTAAGCTACACTGCAGTTCCTGCCAATCAAACTGTTCTTAGGGCTGGAGCTGCAGGCAGCACACAGACGACCTGGACAACATTGCAGATGGCAGGAAACACAGTGCAACCAGTTTGCCAGAGTTTGTCCGCGCCAGAGGTCAGCAGTACCACCCAGGCGGTCCAACAGGTTGCAGTATGTCCTGTGGGCAGCAGACCCTCTGTTAATCCTGTTCAAATACAGCTGCAGCCACACGTTCCTATACAGCAGGCACCTGTCACAACTCATATTCCAGCTAATCCATTCAAAAGTACCCCTCAGCTACAAGCTGCAGTTCTAAACCGGACACAGCCTCAATGTGCGGTTGTACCCCAGTCAGCCATAGTGCCACAACCAGCTGTGATTGCTCAGCCCCAGCCTGCAGTTCTGCAGCCAGCATCGTTGGTTTCTCATCCTCCAACAGCCCTTATTCCACAGCCTCAGCAAACCCTGGTTCCTCAGCATCAAGCTGCTGTGCTGCCCCTGCTGCAGACCATGCAGGTGCTGCAGGTAAACCCAGCCGGTTCTACCTCTGCAGCACCAGGTGTATCCGCACCTCAGAGCACGAACAATCCAAGTGTTGTCATCCTACAGCAGGCCAGTGCCTGCCCCACCCAGCAGGTTGTGAGAGAGGACATTTCGAATCAAACACCTTGTCAGCATATAGTGATCATCCAAGCCCCCAGTCAGACTACGCCTGCACCTCAGAGCTCCCAGCTGAGCATTGGTCCTCCCTCTCTCCCTGCTGTTTCCACTCAAACACCAACCACAACCAGTTCAGTGACTGTCCCTCCTTTACAAAGTGTTGGGGGAAAGCAGCTCGTGCATATCCTGCCTCGTCCCACCCAGCCTGAGGTCAGCCAGGGATGTTCCTCTTTGCCAGTCTCCACAGCCCCACAAACAATCACTGTGAATGGCCAGGTGTTTGCTCTGAAGCCAGTGAAAACTTCTGATAAAGGTGGCTCCCAGATCAGTCAGAGCACTCTCCAATTGGTACAGCCAACCACCACTGAGGAGCCCACTACTAATGTGGCCCTCAATACTTTAGGTGCCCTTAGCAGTCTGAACCAGAGCATATCTCAAGGCCTCCCTCGATCTTGCCAGAGCAGTTGCCTTCTTACTCCTACATCATCAGTTGGAGTTACTGCACCTGTACCTGGATCTGCACCTGCACTACCTGCTCAGCAGCTACAGGTTCCATCAGGAATAGCTGCCAGCACCTCTAAGCCTTCAGGAAAAAAGCCCCACATGGTTGTAAACACAAAGAGAGTGGTAGCTAAAAGGATCAAATCTCCCAAAAAGAAAGAGCTCAGGACTGCACAACTAATTCCTCTCAAAAAATCTGCTACTGCTAAAGAGAGCCAGGCAGTTCAAGATAAAGCATCTCAAGTTTTACAGTCCTCGGCAAACGTTCACCCAATGGACACCACAATTTCAGAGTCCCGAGATGCTGTAAGCTGTGTCGCATCAGGTCAGAACACACAGCAAATGATAGTGTGCAGTTCATCCAGCAGCTCTGTTGTATTTTGTCCGATGCAGGATAAAAGCTCTGTCTGTGCATCTCAGAGTAACTCAGCTGCACCAAAGGTCGTCTGTGAAACAGCTATCAAGCCATCAAGTGGCTCAGCTTTAGCAATCAAGACTAAAATTACTCCAGTTTCTAACAGCAGCTCTGCTGTAACCAAACCTTTGGTGTCAGAGGTTAAACAGGTAACTGTTACTACTACAACTACCATAATGCAAAGCCTGCCAGCTGCTGCTTCTTCTGTTGCTAAACAAAATAAACCCACAGTTACCTCTGCAGTTTCCAATGACCCTCATGTAACTTCTGCTTCTGATTCTAGTTTGTGTTTGCCCCCAATCTGTATTCAGACTACTGCATCAGTGACTCAGAATACCAACACAGTGCAGCTTACTGTTCCCCAGAAATCAAAGATCCAAGATCAACCATCTTCTTCTCAGCCCACCACTTCATCTTCTTCTCAGCCCACCACTTCATCCTCTTCTCAGCCCACCACTTCATCCTCTTCTCAGCCCACCACTTCATCCTCTGCACCCACCACACCTGTCATCTCATCACCTTTACCCACTGATTCGGCTCCAGACTCCTCTATTACAGTTTCCACATCAACTATCGAAATTAAGAAAAAGACTAGTACTTCAAGAGCTCCTTCACAACAGAATGGCGTGAACATTCCCCCACCTTCCTTGTGTCGTCCTGCAGAAGTCAAACCAACTCAGACAACAAGGACTGACAGGGATGCTCTGGAGGAGAGGCCTTCCACAGCAGCAAGAAAAGAAGGATTGGTTGGGGTGATGTCTGAAGTTCCCTTAAAGAAGGACTTTGCAGTGTCTCAACAAGTTTACACAAACCTGGATGACCAGGCAATGGAGCAGAATATGACGTCCAACAGGCAGACTGATTCTCCATTGACCACAGGGGGAGCTGGTGGTCGAGGATTCTCTGTCGCATCGATGCTTCCTCAAGGCCATAGCATCGGTGTGTCTTCCGGCTCCTTTGGATCATTTGCGTTTACATCTGAACAAGCGGAGATGCTCGCGTTGGCAATGCTAGAACAAGACAGCCCAGAGAGAAGAAGTGGAGGATGCTCAGGGGACAACATTGCTTCAGCTACATGGGACTCGCCCAAAACCCCACAAGTGTCTTCCAGCAGAGACAGAGGCTCAGCTGGGCAGCCAGGCAAGATAACCAAACTGATGGACCAAGGTGCAACTAAACACCATGATGTGTCTGTGAGTGGGCCAAACAGACATCTGCAAAGTATTGCTTGCTCAAAATCTCAACCTCTCCCTCCAGGACAGTCTCAGAGCTCAACCCAAGGTGGGACAGCCGCTAGCCTCAGTGTTAACAATCTGATCAGATCCAGCTCCAGTCACCAACCCTATCCCAGTTCCCCCAGTCTGACGGCCCAGCAGGGTTCAGCTCCCTCTCCAGCCGGGACATCTACTCATATGTCCCAACCCTCAAGCAATGCAATCTCAACCTGTTCAGGCACTGCCCAAGTAGTAGAGTATGCTGCCTTGAAAAATAATGCTATAAGAGGCCCACCTGGAAGTGTGGTAGGTGAGCGACATGGGAAGATCATCTCCAAAAGACAAGCCCCAGAAGAAGCGATGTTAAATGCAGGAAAACGACCAAAGCCTTGCCCTCCGCCGGGTAATGCAGTGGGCCATATGGATGTGAAAGCACCAGACCACAGTCAGATGATGTTGGGACAGCTGCCTTCTACCTCTGCAGCTGTAATGACTAGGATTAATTCAGAAAATGGAGGCCCTCTTTTCTCATCAAACTCCTTCATGAGCCCAGTAGTGCGCCCCATTGATGGTCACTGCCCCGTTCAAGGTCCTCCTGAGCAGAACCAGGCAGGCGGCCTTCATCTGCCACAGGGTCACCCGCAGCATTCTGTTAGCCAGCCCAGTCAGCATCTGGGAGGGAACCTTTACATGAAACAGCAGCAACAAGAGCAGCAGAGACACCATCTATATCATCTGCAGCACCACCTGACTCAATCTGACCCTGCACAGCGCCACTCACTACACCAGAGGGCGCTGCAGGAGCAGCAGCAGCAGCAACAACAACAACAACAACAGCAGCAGCATGTCCAGAAGAAGCGGGGAATCGTCAGAGGGAATCAAACTGGCTCACCTGCTGGCTTGCAGCAGAAGCAGCAACATCACCTGGAAAAGTCTGGAATTCATCAGCATTCCCATCAGCAGCAGCAGTCACAGCATCCACAGCAGTCCCACCAACAGTCTCAACAGCATCAACAACCAACACAGCACCAAGCATCTCATCCACAACACCAACAACAACAGCAGGCGCACCAGCAGCCTCCCCAGACTCAGCATCAACAGCAGCTGCAGCAGCAGCAGAACTCTCATCCCAGACATCCTCAGCATTTACAGCAACAGATTCAACAGCAGCACTTTAGGCATCAGGACAAGACATGTGAGGCCCAGTCAGTGGGATCCAGGGCCCATCACAACAGCCACCTGGCTCAGCAGGACCACCTCAAGGTGGGTATAGGTAGCATATTAGTAATGTGTGGTTTATGATCATTTGTTTGAATCTGAATGAAAAATACTGTTAAAGTTCATCCTCTAAATTTTAAACCTTGCTGTTGCCTAATAGCACCTGCTCATTTTAGATGACAGAACCTTTCTTTCACTCTTTTAGCTCTTTCATTCTTTCTTTTGCAGTCTTCCCTTAGCACTTTTGCTCTTGCTTCTTTCGTTCGCTTTCTTTCTTTTGTAATTTATTTCAACCTTTCTTTCTTTTGAACCAAGGAACTTTTACTATCAAAAATGTGAAGAAGCCTTGGAATTGGCTGACTGAAATCATTTTTTTTTTTAATGATTTCCTGTAATTTGCAGAATTTCATTCTATTTTCATTTTTACTGAGGAATATTTTATGACATATTATTGTCTTCCTTTTGTTATAGTAAAGGTTTTTGTGTCTTTAACTTGTCGTTCTGTAGTCTGGTCAGGACCACAATGCTATGCAGAGGATGATGAGCGCTAGAAGCTTGGAGCAGCAGCTCATCTCTCCTCCCACCAACACGGTGTCTCGTTCATCTGAGCTGGCCTGTGCTCCGTCTCGACAGGAGCGACACCGCGTGTCGAACTACTCTGCAGAGGCGCTCATCGGTAAAAGCTCCACTAGCGGGGATCAGCAGCAACGCATGGCTCTCCATCTTCAGCCCGGTCGTGGTGCCACCCAAGAGCAACCAGACCTCCGCAACTACCTGGATACTTCGCGAGGGAAGGCTGGCATTGTTCACAACCCTCAGAACCGTCTTTCATCTGACCATTCTACATCCACTGACCAACGCATATCTGAGTGTCAGTCCTTCAAGGCGATGGCTGGTGGAGGGGGAACACATCAGCTCAGCAGTTTTGAAGCTCAGGTCTCTCGTGGGAGTGACATGGCCCCCAAGTCGGTACCCCCCTCTCAGCGGGGCCCTCAGGGACAGCAGCAGGGAGGATTCAGGATGAGTGTCGGCCCCACTGCAGACGTAAGAAATCGTGGCAGCTACAGTGGACCCCATCCTGGCCCTCAGGGAGTCCAAGTTGGTCCTGCGCTCCCTCGGGAACAGGAAGGCTGCCACCAGAGTTTCATGCAAAGCCTCCTTTCTCCCCATCTTCCTGAGCAGAGCAACCATCAGCGAGCAGTACAGTGTTGCCCCCCAGTGACCATGGAGTACAGCTGCATGCCTGGAAGTTCATCAGGAGACATCCAGGCCAAGGCCTCCAGTCCGAGCGTGCCTCAGTCCCAGAAGGCCCCAGCTATGCGACTCACAGAGGCCAACAAGGGCCACATTTCTCAGGTCAGCAGTAATATGCACGTAGGGCCCGGCGTCCGAGCAGGTCTGCCCCACCCTCCGACCCCCCACAGCAGCTCTGAGCCCGGCCGCTCCTCTGCCATCCCCAGACCCCCCATTGCTGTCAGCCAGCATTCCCGACATATACCCAGAGACGCTCATCCAGTCAAACTGAGACATCGATCGGGAGCGCAGAGACCCACCAACCCTTTTGAGGCCGAGGGCCATCTACCTCTGCCCTCGGGGGGAGGGGTCCTGCTGGGCCGGCCTCAGTCTGGAGGAGAGAACCGCCGGACCACCATTGTGCGCTTGATGGCAGACAGCGCACAGGTTCCCAGTGACAACAATCTTGTTGCTGACCAACACCTGGCTCAGAACTTTGGGTTCCCCTTTATTTCAGAGGGAGGAATGAACCCTCCTCCTCCGATTAATGCAAACTCTACATTTATCCCTCCAGTGAGCCAACCCAGCACTTCCCGCACACCGTCCCTCCTCCCCGTAGAGCCCCAGAACACTTTACCCTCCTTTTACCCCTCTTACTCCCCAGCTGCCCATCCAAGCCTCCCTGGTGATGTCGCCCTCCAGTACTTTCCCAACCAAATGTTTACAAGCCCGAGCGCCGACAAGGCCAGCGCCCCTCCTCTCAACAATAGATTCAGCTCCATCCTCTCCCCGACGCGGCCAGTGGGGTTCGGTCAGGCCAGTTTCCCTTTGCTTCCGGATATGCCTCCTATGCCATCATCTGGAATCACCCCTCACATCTCCAACTTCAGCCTCACCTCGTTGTTCCCCGAAATTGCCACCGGCATGCCCTCGGATGGCTCATCCATGCAGATGTCTCCACTGCTGTCCCTCACCAACACATCATCAGCTGACTCTGGCAAGCAACCCAATCGTCCGGCCCACAACATCAGCCACATCCTGGGCCATGATGGCAGTTCAGCTGTGTGATGAGTTTCAGTTTAATGCCTTTTTGGACTATTGTTCAAGAGCAAACAATTGCATTTTCTGTTTGAAATGTGTAGTTTGGTTCAATGTTAAAGAAAGAAGTGATACAGCACTTGATGTGAGGGGATTTGTTGTTTACATGTCCACTCAGTTTTTGTTTTTTTTGACATGCCTAATGTCAGAGTAATCATTTAAAATTTTCATAAGGCTTTTGAATTTTATGGAAATAAGTCCTGAATGCTCCTTTTTGAAATGTTGGTTAAACTGGTTCTGAAGAAAATATAAAAGTTTAGAACTTGAATTTTGGGTCAAAAGGAAACCTTCTGCACAGTTACTAATTTAATTTACTAACTTATCAGGTTGTACTGTACAGATTTTTCGAAGAGCTATTTTGTAAATACCAATGTTTCATATCAAAGTTGCTAGATTATGTATTTGTAAATACAAAATTGCTAAATAAAATTTATAAGGATAAGATTGTCATTTCCCTGTTTTTTTTCCTTGTTTTCAGAACCCAGTTTATTTTAAAGAATATTCAATAAAACTAAATTGTAACTCTCCAGTAGTGATCTGCATCACAGCTGTTATGAATTAGCCTTTGAAGAAGACACTGCTGCCTAACAGTCTAATGAAGAGGAGGCCCAAGATAATCTAATGCTCTTCATATGAACAAACCTTCTTTGGATCATTTCTAGATGTTTGTTTTCGCTAGCATACTTACTGATAACTCTAGTATTTTGCCTAACTTTAGCTTTTGTATACTATTTTGAAACATGCTAATGTTATAAGGATAACTTTGTAATTTCCCTGCCTTTTTTTCTTGCAGCTAACATGTTAGCATATTAGCTGCTGTCAACATAGATTAGCTAATAACACCAATGCATAGCTCTGAATGCTGTATGACACAAATGTCAGGCATTGAGCATAACACCCAACAGCAGATAATGCGTACTCTTATTTACAACATAGTGCTAGCTTGTTTGTTGTTTATCCTTTTTCCACTTAAAATTTCTATTGATTGTCTTCATTTTAGGTTCTACATTTTAAATACCTTTTATTAAAATGATTGTACTGAGCATTACACACCAAGTGGTTAGTATACTATACCCGAAACATCAGCTAATGACTGGAAGCTAGTCAAAAGAAAGAAAACACCCATAATTATTTCATAAGCTTTTTATTTACATGCAATAGTGCTCCAGCATGCGCAGAAAACAGCCTGCACTCTTTAGGGAGTTTAGATTCAGGATCTCCTTCATTTTGATCACTTTTATGTAATACTTTTTCCACTGACCTGTGAGGAAGGAATAATACTAACACCTGTCACAGCTTCCTCACCTGGCAGTCTTTTGGTAACCAGCGAACAAGTAAACAGAAGTGGCTGCAGAGTAAAGTTCAGCTTATCAATGACTGTTATTTTCCAGAATCTCTCCCATTCAGTGATGATTTAAAAAAAATACCATAAACTCCAACAAATAAATAACTATACACAATATATAATCTCATGTACACTACTGAAAACAATTATTTAAATTGCATACACTTGTTAATAGTTTGTTAATGAAGAGCAAAGTATATCATGTTACAGCTGTACACAATGGCAGTTTTCAGTTCTTGAGAACGTGATGACAGCACCTCATAATTACAGCATCTGATTGGAGAAATGATCCCTTTGTTTCTGGTCTGCATAAAGCTAAACACAATGAACATTTAGGAAGGGACTATGTCTGCGAAATGAGGAATGGACGGGTGAGATCTGGAGATGGAAGTGCTGAATAAATGGAAGTTGCTCTGGAAATGTCAAGGATGTAGAGTGAGCAGATATATGGATAAATCGTGTTTTTATATGAAAATACCCATATATACAGTATAATAACACAATTATATGTACAAAAGCATAAATATATAAATATTCTAATACAAAAATAAATATATTCTCTTTTTTTTCCTCTGTTCACTAGGAGTCTGTTATGCATCTGTGGTGTCTGACGTCCCTATGTTCTCAGAGGACACTTCATTCGGGAGGATGTTTACTTCCTGTATTGTATCTTGGGATTGTTGCGTTGTGGAATAAGAGGAGGTGAAAACTCCGTCGTCCTCAAGTGACAAAAGACGAAGAGGTTCCTGCTCTGCAGGAATGAAAGAGAGCAGGCAAAATATTTTTAAGATTTCTACAATGAGCCAAAACGACACTCAAATCTCAAAGGGTTATTTGCCACATTTGTTCCTTCCATATTAGAAGAATCCACACTTACTTTGATTGATGTTTGGCGTGCCGTCACCAAACCTAACTCTGCCTCCTACTTCCTGTGAACTGACAAATTCATGGGAAGACCCCAGAAGCTGATGAGTGGAGTCGTCAGGAGAACAGTGGCTCTGTTCCTGATGATCCACCTCCCTGAGAAAAACATACATTTACAATGATAGCAGAATGTTTTTATTTTTAGCTTTACTTAATGAAATATCATTAGCAGAATTCAATAATTATTAACCTGCTGGAGTACTGGTAAAGAGGCAGATGTCCATTTGCCTGTGGCAAAAGCATGTTGCATTCCAAGTCACAATCCACTTCATCCTGCAAAGTAAAAGTACATAAAGGTTTATATTCAACAATAAAAAAAACCAAACATTAGTAGTAGTAGCAGAAGTGTTACAAAGTTTGTTAGTCAGCAACACAAAAAGAACAGGAACTATTGCCATATGTTTTGGGAAGAAAAAAAAACAAAAAACACCTTTCTGTCCCACCCAAGTGAACAACCCTAGCCAGAATTTAAAATTAGCAAAAGCTTTGAGTTTATTGTTTAAAATTAAGCTAATTTCAACCAGTTAGAGCCTATAAATACATTTGTAAAAACATTTTCTTAACTGTTCTCACCAGTATGTTGACACTGGCCTTTAAATGTGCAGTTTTCTTTTTTTTATTTTTATTCAGTCAAAGTGTTTTCACCTGCTGCAGTCCTGGAAGGCAGTGCTGAGCTTTTCCGTTCTGGATGTACTCTCCGTTAGCGGGGTAAACGCTGCGTGAAGGACTCATGTGAGAGTCCAGGGGGCAGTGTCCAACCAGGGCCAGTCCCTGCAGAGGAACCATGGTGTACTGACACGCTGACACCGGAGCAGCCACAGTTGGGAAGCATAAGTCTGATGCTTGCTCTGCAATTAGTGAAGTAATTAATTAGGACACGTGCAAAGGCAATAGCCTGTCATCAAAAACCTGAGGATCTCTGGGGAAAACTCACTCTGCTTGGCCCAGGCTCTCCAGAGACAGAACGGGATGAAGGCAACAATGATGAAGACAAAGGCTCCTAGGACAATACCAACGATGAGGTAGGGGAGGTCACCAGGCCGTGGCACCAGCACCCCGGGGGCTTCAGCCTCTGGATCTGTAGGCTCTGGAGCCCGAGGTCGCGGGTTATTAAGACGAGCTGAGGAAAAAATAAATAGAAAAGGCTTAGGAAGATCTTAATCAGATAACTACATGTTCAAGAAAATCCAACAAACATCCTCTGTAAATGCTCTCACCTTTAGTTTCAAGGATTACTACATTGCCAAACTCGCTCTCGCCCTTTTCGTTGAAGCTCTGCATCTTGATGTCGTACGCCGTTTCTGGCTGCAGGTCGGTGATCGAATGCCAGTACCGGTCCCCCTCCACCACATCCTTCTTGTAGTCGCTGTCGTTATCGCTGTCCGTCGGGCGGTAGTAGATGTAGAAACCATAGATGGGCGTGTTGTTCACAGGATCATACTAGTGAGGAGGTAACGATCACAATGAGCTTTATATAAAATCCAGTTTCCCTATGTATTGGAAAAGTTCAGACATTTCAGATCCTCCCTGACTGTCAAAATGTCTTTGGACACATACCGTCCATTTCAGGATGATCGTGGTCTCATTGATGGCTTCATTGTAAGTGATGTAAGGTCCATCAACGGGACGCTCGTGGGTTTTCCCACCCACCACAGTGTAGGCCTTTGAGGGGGCACTGGGTGGACTGGAACCGATTATGTTCACGGCGACCACACGAAACTTATAAGACGTACCTACAGGGAGAGGAACGAACGTTCGCAATCAGCGGCCCCAGACTTCTCAGACACTTAAAAGGCAGAGTGAAGCAGTTTTATGTTTTCTTTCTCAGAGCAAATGTTGTGTTAATTGTAACCCAGTTATGTTTTGATTAATGGCAGTAATCACTGAAATGGCTTTAACTATACTCATTATGGTGATAAATTTACAGACCAAGGAACTGTAATTACGCAGGGCATCATCGTCATAATTGCATGGAACGACATCCGATAACTCCCCTCCTCCAAACCAACCTTTCTCCAGGCCCATGATTTCCACAGACAGCCTGGATGGGGGAATGTTCTCCACCGCCGTCACCCAGTCCTCCCCGGGCCTCTTCACCTTCTTGTACTCCACCCGAAACGACTGAATGGGGAAGCCGCGGTTGCCGCGAGGAATCCAAGTCACGTACGCCGAGGTCTCCGTAGCCATGGAGACGGTGGGCTTATCGGGAGCTTCGGGAGCTGCAGAGGGTAGGGTGGGGTCAAATATGTAGCGACAATATGGAAATAAATCACAGGGCAACAATGCAGCCTCGAAGTGCTCAACTTACTGAGAGCTCATCCTTCAGACAGAAATGCAAGAGAGAAAATTGTTAGAGGAGAGGGTTAGTAGCTGAGATCAATCCTAGCTTTGGCCTTTGACGTCATTAGTGCTGTTAATCAGAGATTTGTTGCGTTCGCAGGTAGAAGGCTTACGAGAGAGGCTTGGTGAAGGGACAGCTGGGGTTTTTGGTGGGTCGTTGGACGCTCCGGAGCCTTTACGCACTGAAGACAGAAAAAACAAAGCTGTTTAGTGCTACAGATATTTCCTTAAGTCATCTTAGGAAATAATGCAAATTAAATTTCTTTTTGTTGTGAACAATGGGTTTAAAATGGTGAAATTGATTACAGTGCCTCATAAAAAGGACCGACACCGGTCACGAACGATCCGGCTCTAAGAGCCGGCTCTTTGAAGTGAACGATTGGAACCGGCTCCACAATGGGAGCCGTTTTAAGATCCAACTTGGGAGCCGTTTTTTTTTTTTCTACAGTATTAGGGTGACCAAACGTCCGTATTTCCCGGGACATGTCCGTATTTTCACTGTTTTTTAAATTATACGTTATACCCCCCTCTCTAAACTATTTTTTACTCAGAAAGAATTACATGAGATTGAAAATATGTCAGGACAAAATGAGAGAATAGATGCATGGATCTGTCATACCTTTGCCAGTCCTGAAGGTCATCATGGCTGG
>CAEGAG010014779.1:0-21230 GCA_903067065.1 Brachyrhaphis terrabensis | reverse complement strand
GAAAAAGCTCCAGAGAGCCACTAGGGCGGCGCTAAAGAGCCACTTGTGGCTCCAGAGCCACTGGTTGCCGACCCCTGGCCTAGATAAAGCTCAGACTTGAAAACCAATGTCCAGGGATGACCTTGAGTTATTCTGCAAAGAAGAATGGGTTAAAAATCCAATTTCTGGATGGGCATTGATGGTAGAAACTTACTGGTCTTGAATTAAAAAAAATGGCATGAGCCACTTTTCAATTTTTACTCATAAAAATGTTGAAACACAAGTATAATTTGTATTTGAGTACTTTACTTGAGTCACTAAAAATTCCAATAAATTGCATTAAAGATGGCTGTAATGTGACGAGATGTAAAAAAAGCTTAAGCGGTTTTAATACTTTTGCGAGGCGTTGTGTCTCACTGTGCTTAAAGTGGCATTAAAGTACTGAAGATGAGAATAATTCATCCACCGCAATTTAATATCACCTCTTTCCGGTTGATTAATCTTAAATTTGGTTCGTGAGACCAGAATCTTAAACTAAACGATCATTTCTTGTTTCTCAGCGTTGGAGCTGTGGCCTTAAAACTCTAACACTGGGCAGCTTTCCGCTCCACCTAGAATAGAAAACACTCATTTACATCCCACGCAGAGTGGGCCAGACATCACACCATCTCCTGTGCTGGCCTTTTGTTACTTCTGTTCCTCAACATCACACACACACACGTACACAAACCCAATCTTACCTGCCTTCAGCTACATTTCGAACTACTATATCAACAGAGATCTCAAAGTAGTGTCCTCCATGAGGGAAGTCAATCAAAGCCTCCCAGTGTCGAGTCATTTCTCTAAGCCCAGCCAATCATTTTCCCTCTAATATCCACATTCCCAGCTGCTCAAAGGCTGATCAATGTTGCTGAAAACAGAAAACTGTCTGTTGTTTCTGGGAGCAGTGGGGGAAGTGAAAAACACACTGAATTGATGACTTTGTAAACAGAAGCCGGGGTAGACGTTGCGACACCCACAGCTCCCCCTCACTCTCTAAAAACCTGTTCCCCGCCGCCCTCATCACAAACAAATTAGCAATTCAAAGCGTGGCCCTGAGGTTGCTGAGTGTTTATGTGGATGCCTCATGCGATGAAGGCGCACATTTGTTTCTTGCCACTGACCTGTCAGTCATTCGGCCATTAGAGCTGAAGGCGCCGCCAGTTTTGACCCCAAATCGTTGGGCAGATGTTAGCTGTGATCAAAGAGAGAGAGAGAAGAGGGTGGGGAACATTGAGACAGAAAGATAAGGAGAGTAAAAAGGAGTAATGTTTGCCAATTCCATCCACTCCCCCAGAAATCATCCCTTCACTCTCAAACAAAGTGGGCATTATATCATCAAGCCTTTCGGGGGAGAGATGCCCTTCACAAAAGTAGCAAGCTGGCACGCTTTCACAGCAAAGTACACGGTGAGAGACCAGCTCCGTGTTTTTAAACAGTCTCGCATTGGATCAATATCCCTAATTAGCACTTCGAAAGCAGCATAAAGTGCTTGTTAAAAATTTAGATGATACTTTCCAATGAGTAGATCAATTAGCTGCTTGAAGTGTCATCTTAAATTGCAGCAATTCTCACGCATCGAACGCAGTTCTCCAGGAAACTTAGATTGACTTCTCAATGCTGGAACATGAAGCCCGAAAGCTCCTCACTGCATGCGTGCTTGTCAATAAGATATATTTAACATGACATTTAATGCTCAGCGACCAAGTCACCAATATACGTACAGCAGGTGTTAAATGAGATTCAGTGTGAGAAATGTTTGTGGGTTGACTGGGGGGGGGGGGTAACACTCGGTGTTTTGCATGTTATTTTTATTTATTTAATTATATTTAATCCAATATATATTCCCTGCCTACAGCCTTGCAGTATGTGTTAAATTTATGCTGGCAAATAGCCACTGGTACAAATTCAGGAGAAGTTTTTGCTCATGTTAGAGTTGGTCTCAAACTGTATCCTAGCTCACTATTTTCTAATGAAGCATTTCCTTAGCATGTCTTAATGTTTTCAGGTTTTGCGAGTATTTTTACTACGTTGTTCTTTTTACTTTTAGTTGAGTAATTTTGTTATGAAGTATTGCTACTCTTGAGTAAAATTTCTGGGTTCTCTACCCAGTGAATAAAAAAGAAACATGTTTTAACCAAAAATTCACCAGACAGACACACACTTGCAGTTTTGTTAAAGTTTCATAATTTTTTTATAGAAAGAAACTGATTAGGAAACATAAATATTTTTGCTTGATTTATATGAATTATTGTCATTTTCATCCTTAAAATACCAAACTTTCCACTTAAATTTACATTTTGGTCCATCTGACGATGTAATTTTAAAATGTTAAATGATTGATAATTTGATCAGTTAATAAGTACTTGAGTAGACTTTTTAAATAATACTTTACTCTTACTTGGCTACTTTTTACTTGAGTTAAAATATGTTGAAGTAGTGCTACTGTTACTAGAGTATAATTTTTGGGGAACTCTTCCCTCATACTCAACTCTGCTGCTCAGTAAATAGATGCAGTTTTCTTACTATTGTGGCACTTTTTAAAGCAGTAACTTTTAGATGAGTCCCTGGTTATACACACCTGAATCAAATGGTTGAATTATCTCCTCAGTATGCAGTCAAGATCTCCAGACTTCTGCTAATGACCTAATTATTTGATTCAGGTGTGCTGAAGCAGAGAAACATCCAAAAGTTGCAGAAAGCCAGCGGCCTTCGACGGTTGGCGTTTGATTTAAAACGCTTTAAGATTTGTTACCAAGAATCATCGTCCCAACAAGGAAAATATTGACCAATTTTGTGTAAAGTTGATTTATTGCTGACAATAATGCAATAAAAAAAGTACAGAAGGTTTTCCTTTTCTTATGAGACATCAAGTCAGATTGTGTTAATCCCACGTTTCGTGCAGGAGAGTAGTTTTTCTCCAGATCACTGCCCCTTAGAAATTCTTTCTATATTTTCAAAGCTAATGCGTTCCCCTGAACAAACTCTCCTGCCTCAAATTCGTCTGTTTTCTGATGACGACAGCACAGCTGGACCAGCTTTAATAGCTCTGTATGCCTTGGAGTTTCTATTAGCGCTGATAATGTAATGCGTTTCCCAGATAATAATGAGAGCGCCTGGTTATTACTGCCAACACTGCAGTCTGTACTTCAACATAACAAAAACAAGTAAGAACATGTTCCCCTCTACTGTAAACAAATAAGAACCTGCGTGTTTATTACAACTTTTATACGCCCTGATTCATCAAACCACTGCTAACTTTGACAACAAAAGCTCTCCAGCCAGCCAGGCTGTGTTTATTTCTTGTTGCCTCATGATTTATTGATACTCTGTGTGTAAATACATTTACTTATCTAGGTTATGAGGTGAATTTCTCACCCCTATGAAGACAGCACTTAATTAAAACATTTTTATTGGTGAAAGATAACAGCTTCCTTGTCTGCCTGACAATAGGATTATCCATGTTGTTGGCTCAAATGAAAAAATAACAGATTATGAAAAGAAAACCGCAGTTCGATTCACTCTTATTGCCTCTAATTTGCAATAAAAGCGTATGTCTGCTGAAAGGACTCTGTGGAGGTTGGCCTCCACTGGGAAGCCCTCTCCTGCACAGAACTGGGAATTGAGACATCCTTCAATATACCGGACTGAATTGATTTCCAGGCCACCTGAGGAGTAAGAAAACGTGAAATAAGGCGAACGAAGGGAACCAACTGTTTACATCCACACTTGCTTGCCGGTAGCCTTTTTTCTTCTTTGCATTAATGTGGTGCTTTGCAGCATTTCTAGGCATATTACCACCAGCAGAAAGAAACCATCAGCGAGGTCCTGCCATGTTTAAGCAGTGCTTGATGTACTACACTGCTCCATGGTGTAGCTCATAAGTCAGAATGTCTTTTAACTCTCATGGAGTAATTTAAACTGAAGAAGAAATAGCATTTAAATATAACGCAAAGTTATATTGCATTCTTTCACAGGACTCTTGCAGCTAAGAAACAACAATCCACTGGGAACATTTCTACTTTCTCAGTCAGTTATATTTAATGTTGGGTTAGTTAATAATACAACCATTTCTTTGCAATTCTTTATTCCTGACTTTCCAAACATTGCAGAGGTATTCCTCTGAGTACTTTAATGTTAACGTTTGCTTTAGTTTGTGTAAGGATGTGCTTTATAAATACAATTTTAATGGTAAAAAAATAACCTAAATTTAACATGATTTGTTTTATGTTTTTGTATTGTGAAAAAAATAAATAAATGAACAGAAATTACCAATAAAAGTGAGATAAATTTTTACAATAAATAAATGTGAATAATGTAGTATGGATAAAATTACAACAGTTGGTACAATATGGATAAAATACAAAAATAATTTGTTAGTTTATACACTATTATTGTCAAAAACAATTCTTTAGTTTTTTGTTGAATTTGTATGGACAATAAATATTATAAGAAGCCATTTGTTTATTTATTTCTGTATTTATAGTTTAATTTTGGCAGGATTTGGTGCGCCAAATCCAAGAATGTTGATTTAAAATGCATATTTTTTAAAACCTAATGTATTTTAGCATTTTCATTAATTCATTCACCTTAACAGAAAGTTTTTGTTTCATTTTAAATTCAATTCCAGATTATGATGTTGCCACAGTCATGTTTCATAGGAATGATGGATGTTTTCTTTAGGAAAAAGGGCATCAGTCTTCAACCCTACTTCCAGTCCAGAAAACAGTCGACCGGTTTGGACTCCAGCTCATCATTTCCATTTGCCCCGTGGAAAAAATAAATACATTTATGGAGCTCTGGAGGCCTGCTGGGGTTAAATGTTTTGCAGTGCTTGACACGTTTTAGAGGAAGTTTTAGCTGAACACATCATACAGCATTTACTTACGGAAATAAAGTTACTTCAGCTCAGTGGAAGAATTTATGTATGTGTTTGTTTATACCATATTAAGATCATTTTATAGTTGCAAAAGGTGCATAAAACAATATATTTGTCAGCAGTTGTGCTTATTTATGCAGCCTGGTTATCACACCTTTTTACTTTTTTAAAATTTTTCCTCTCTCCAATTTGTTTTTAAATTATTCAAAATCTTGTAACTTTAACATTTTTCCAGTCACTCTGTTTCCATGAAGCATCAGTGGCTCAGTAAGAAAGAAAAATGTTTTGCTGTTTTCCTATTGTTTAGTCCACACATATTGTAATAATGGCTATAATGCTTCTCCTTTAACGGCTAATAACTGGGGACTTATTTTTTATAATAGAAACCAACAACTGGCAACAGCAACTCATTTGTGTATGAATGGCATCCTGTGTTTGTGGTTTGTGATAAATCAGAACGACGCCTGCTGCATGAAACAGTTTAATCAACATGTTATTTCCTTCCACATTTATATCCAACATCTCCATATAGGATGACAGCTTATTGTGGCTGCAAGTCTTATTAAATTCAATTGTGGTCATGTCAGCGCTGGTTTTATATATGTGCTGTTTGTCCGCTCCTGACCCTAATTATTTAAAGTTAGCATTAATCCTCCAAATCCGAGGGATTTTGAATCTGAATTAGGGTCAGCTGGAGGTTAATGATGGTCAGAATTACCAGAGTGAGGTTTTTTTTCCCCCAGCATTTCTTTTCAAAAACCTTCACTTGAAGTGGCTGCTGAGTGGTGATTAAGGCCAGTGGACTCACTTTGTTGCTCTGCCTTTTTACTTGCCAGTGTTTGCATTTGCAGAAACAAAAGTAGCATTTATTTCGTTTATGTATTGGCTGTATATTGAGGCCCACTGCCAGCCGGTCGCTTTGTTTGACTTTTTTGTGTTTGTCAAATGTCATCAGCTATACAAATAACCGAGCAAACAGAGCTGTTTAATTTTACAGATCACAGCAGGTCAGCGGTCAGCGTTTTGATTTTCGTCAAAAGACTGAGAGTGTCTGATCTTTCAGCGGGTTTCAGACTAATCAATAGGAACTTGGGAGGCCACTTACATGTTCTGCATGAAAGCATTCACTTTGTCTGAAAACAAAGCTCTGAGGAAATCGAGTGAAGTTTGGTGGAAATACCAGCCGAGGTTCTATAGGTGAAAAATGTGAATGCTAATTCAATATCTTGTGAAAGCGACTTGATGGGATTTTGACTTTTCTTCAGGCTATATTGGAGTCAATCAATTACCGTGACTTTTACTGGAGAGTAACATAAGGTTGTGTTCATTCAAACATAAATGATGCTGATGTTATTTGTAATCATAGCAAACCTCTGTGCATTTTCTCTGGACTACCTTTGTGTTTTTGATGTAGTTGTGTGCCTGCATTTTAATTAAACTACAGCAAGATATTTAGATAAGACAAATTTCTTTTCACTGTAGTTTACATGTCATTATTAAGACTTAAAACTTTTTCAGTTGAAACATTAACAAAAGTGTTAAAAGAAATAAAAAAAAGCACAACTTTTCAAAAGTTAGTGCACAATTTACAAGTTGAACAAATTAAAATCTGCAAACATCCAGGAAAAAGTTATGGATTCAAAGCTGCTAAAAAATCCTGTTAAAATCCACACAGTCTGTAATTTATACAATAACTTTTAAAAATTTTAAAAATATAATTTTTTAAAATATTAAAAATGAAAGCCAACCTAAGCTATCTCAAGAAAGCTTTCTAGAAAAAAATGTTCAATTATTTATGGAAAATATCCTTTTTCATATTTCTAAAGCTCATCTATGAGCTTTTTGTCTTTTTAAGTAACCAGAGAACTGCACTGACTAAAAAGATAAAATATTTCCAATTCTAGATAATAATGTCAGAAAGTTACAAAATAAAACACATATTTAGAGAAATATCTTTCACTGAAAAATGGAGCTTTAACTAGTGTTAAAAATATGTCCATATGGAAAATAATACAAATGTCTTGTTAACCAATATGTTATTTTGGGCCTCTATTAAAAAAAAGAAACACTATACCATACTTGAAGACGTAGATCATAAACAGCTGTACAAAAGAAAACATTAAACGTTTCACAAATCAGAAAATAAGTTCAACTGATTAAGTAACTTTATTAACAGCATTTTAAACTCAATTTAGAAAGTTTGACTTTTAGAGAGACAATTCACAAAAATGCAACATATATCACACGAACTGGGAAACAGTAAGACCAAATGTAACATCCTATATCTGTGTTTATAATGCCAGCTGAACAGCAGGTTACCATTTAATTTTATTTAATCCTAAATCAAAATTTCAACCCATTTTGAATAATTAAAACAATTTAGGTATCACAAAGGTCCCTGGTCTTTTGACACTGATTTTAATTTACATAAATATGTTCAGATATTCCCTTGCATGCCTGAACTATATGACATTTAAATGTAATTTCTGCAAACACTGAAGGACAGAAACTTTCTCAAGAAGTACAATCTGCTCCGTCCTTTCTTGTGGACGGATTCACTCCGATTGTTCAGATGAACACTGAGGTATTTATACTTCAACCACTTCAACTTCTTCTCCCATGGAAATAGTGTTTGACCTTACCCTGTTTCACGTAAAATCTACAGTCATCGCTTTTGTTTTCTTCAAAGTGAAAATAAGATACTTGTTTCCAATCACACTACAACGCCGTGGACCAACTTTTTCTCCTTCTCTGATTTACAGACAGACGGAGGATATTTAGAGTATTTCTGCAGATGTAATGACTGACTTGTTCTGGAAGGCAGTAAGAATTTATATTAATGTCAAGGTTTCCCCCAGAAACCTTGCTAAACCCGGTGGTTGGATCGCTCGGCAGTCATTCATCCAGAGGCCTGTCATGTTTTTGACTTTAAAAAATGTTTGACAGGAAATTTGAAAATGTCACTTGATACTTATGTATTATTGAAAGATCGGAAGATTAATTCCTTAACACTAACTAAATAAAGTCTTAAAAAAAATGCAAACATTTTAAAAAGACTTAAGTAATGAATAGCCTGGTGGGGCCACCAGTAAAGCCTGGTGGCCCCACCAGGCTTATAATACACTGGGGCAAACCCTGAATGTTGAGAATTAATCAAGTAAACACACCTTTACTTTGGACAAAATGCTTTTCAAGTTTTCCCTGTAATTTGATCCACAGTTTCAAATCATTTCCACATGCCATGTCGTTGACAGTGTGTTCTATAATTAGATTTGATGCCTGAAGCAACACCTTATAATTGTCTATTAATCACATTTCTTTATAATGTTAACGAAACAACTGACTAAAAAACCCTAGTTTTCTCTATCTCGATAACAGAATAGTTATCTGGAGAATGACGCAGTTGAATCTTTTCATTTCATCTCCCAGCAGTACGCTGACATTTCCAGAAAACGTAAGACATCGGCTCGTTGCTCTCATCAGGTTTCTGATGGATGGAGCAGGTTGAAGCCGCTCCTGTTTGCGACCCTCATACAGAGATCGAGACGACTGAGAGAAAGGGCTTTAATGTAATTAATAACGTGTCATGGTTTCTGTGGCATACATGTAGAGTTAAATAGCTCCAATCAAGTCTATCTTGATGGCGCTGGTAGGCCGTGACTTAGCATAAGCAGTATCTAAGGAGGAGTGCACAGGGGCCCAGAGGTGCACTTGATTTGGTCATTAACATAATGAGGTAATTTTAAACAGATTGCAGCAGAGATGGATAATAGGCACATCATCAATGTGCCAGCCTGACCTTTACTAACAAAGCATAAAACTGTCTTGCTCTGCCGTGATGTTCATGTTCTCCAGGCGGTATTGCGTTAAGCCTTTACATCAAGTTATGAAGTTTCCAGACAGCTCTTACTACTTTCATCTGCACTCCTCAGTAATGTGAATATACCAATTAGTATGTCCTTCCTGGTGATTCATTTCATAACTCTTATGATTTTTTTTTCCCCAGTCTCCTAGTAACTTTGTCTTTTATTAAACAAAAAAGGAAATAATAAAAGCAGGTTAATTAAAATTTTTTGCCATCTGGAGGCCAGATTCAGATCATTTTCAGCCTTACTGGAAAGTCCAGATACCAACAAATCAGAGACTGAACATCAGCACCACTAAAGCAAAACTTTTTATTGTACAAGCGTGAAAGTGAAGAAGGACTCAGCGTTGGGTATTTTGGCTTCAGTAGATGAAGACAAAGGAATCTATAAAATTGGAAAGAGTATTTCTGCAGGTAGCATTTCGTACCACCACTTTTTTGGATTTGTAAATTAGCCGTCATGTCTGGTTTTGTCTTTGTATTTTGCGTATTAGCTGTAATTCACTCTCAAATTCTTTTCCAGAAATGTTCACTCTTGTTGTCTTAGTTTGTTTTATCGAACTCAATTATATGCTGTATTTTATTTACAACAGTTTATTTTGTTTGTATTTCCTTCTAAATCCTGTAAAACACTTTGTATTGCGTTGTTGCTGAAAATGTGCTATATAAATAAAATTACCTTTGCAGCTTTGATAGTTTCCTGGATTTATTGTTATTTATTTTGCTCAGTGTAGTTCTACGATCCTGTTTTATTTTGAAAAGCCTTCTTCCCTTGTGCTCTGTCCTGCTAACTTCCTGTGTTTCTTATTTTAGCTGTTTGTTGTGCTGTTTAGTTTTGTTTTCCTGTTTAAATTTTTAGCAATTTCATTCACATTTTCTCCCAATGTTTCTTTCTGAACCATTAAAACTTCAACAAAGCGTAACATAAAAAAAAAAACATAATTTTTTTTGTAAAATGAAACGAAAGGCGTTTGAAAAGTGAGCGGGAATAAGCAGTGGCTCATCCAGTGCCGTCCTTAAGTTTACATACAACCCATCCTGTTTTAAATATGTTTTGTTTGATTTTTTTATTTGCCTTCCTGTTGGTTTCTCATGTTTCCCTTTTTTCCTGCTGATCTATAAGTTCCTGTATTTTCTGCTGTCTTTAAACTCACCTTGAGCCTCCTGAACGCGTGTCTTCGTGTCAATCATATTCCTCACCGTCTGCTGGTGGACGTTTATGACACAGCAGAATTGCACCATCTTCTCTAGATAACAGGCTTGCTGAAATGCTCTGTTTTTATTTATTTTGAGCTTTCAAACACTACCTGTTACAGAACATGTTGAAACTGTTGGCAGCCTTTTAGAAAATCCCAGTTGAGGTAAGAGGTAAGAAAGCATATAATATAGAATACCAAAAATAATTTAAAATATAAACTAAACATTATTTAATCTTTGGCTTAAATTGGTAAAAATCCGTTTTAGAGCACGCTCTCACACTCACACTGCTCCTAATCTATATTTAATGATTGCTCATTGCAGGAAGATAAGAAAATAAATTTGGAACGCTGTTTGGTTTTACTTCTTAAAAACCATTTTGGATTTTCAAATCTGTTTCACCGGGTCAGAGCAAATCTGCACCTTATTGCCTATATTTAAATGCAAAAATGATCACACAATAAAAAACAGAATACATATTACTTATTTATATTTTGTATACATTTTGATACATATATTTCACATAAACCTGTTACACTGCTAAAACACAAAATATTACCAAGTATTTTTCTCTAGTTTCTGGTGCAAATATCTTTCTACACTTAAAATAAGACAAAACTAACTTACAAGTAACTTTGTAGCAAGAAACGGGAATCAATGATTCTTTAATGTTGATTGGCAAATTATCAAACGTATAGCGTTCCAGATATTTCACTGATGTTTGTAGTAACTGTTGGTCGATAATCATATAGACTGCTGTACTCCTCTGATGTCTGTTTTATTGCCTTTTACTTTTAACTTTCGATGCTTTGTCTCTTATGTCTTTTTATATTCACATACTTGCTGTAACTTTAATTGCTCATTTGGGACTTGAATAAATCTGAATTCTGAATTTAACAAAATATTTCTTCCCATGTTATAAGTAAATAAATTGCCGATGGAACAAACACATTTTTATATAAGTGTTAAGCAATTATTGACTTAAAACAAGCTCATATCTTACTGAAAAGTTACTTGTAAGTTAGTTTTGTCTTATTTCAAAAGACATTTGATCAAAAACACTTGGCAATGTTTTGTGTTTTTGCACTGAGGCATACTAAAAAATGTTATGCGCTTGTTGCAGAAGATTTTGAGTTCTTCATGGAGAAATATTAAGCGTATGATAAGCAGTTAATTTGTCAGGATTTCTGCTCCAGTCTGCAGCTGTATGACAAGCTGACATGTTGCTCACAGTTTGACTAAATGTGATGGGTAGTGCTGTTTTATTTTATTCACCCGACTGTTGGTTTGTCCTGACTAGTGTAAATATTTCCAATCACCCATTATTCTTGATGGAAAGAATTGTTTAAAGCTTCTGTCTGGCAGTGCTCAATAATGAGCGAGTGAGAGCCAACACCTCCTTGCTTTACACTTCAAAACTACAGTATTATTAAAGATCCAGTTTTGAGTTATTTTATAAAAACTTGCTGTGCCTTGACACAAATAGCCAGCCATTGTCTACTGAAAGCAGATATAATGACACTTTACTGAAGGTTTAAAACATGAGGCTGCACATCAATAATGTGACATTTTTCAAACAGTTGATGCAACTGCTGGAGAAATCCCACCAATAAACAATCAATAACGTACATCAATTAGGCTGTTCAGCACAAATTAAGTTTAGTAAAATAATGGTTTGTCTGTATTTTCAAATATTAATCTATATTTTTGATTTAAAAGAATCCAAAGAGAAAAGGATCTACCTTGTTTTTAAAAGGCCTGCGCATTAAATATAGAAACAGGCTGTGTAAGCGAGTTATTTCCTTTCTCCAAATTGAGAACATCAAACAGAATTTCTGCTTTGACTGATGTTCTAATCTTTCCTCGCCGCACAGTGAAAGATTCATACTTTATCTCTGGTCAGTGAAAAATTGTGATGTGGCTTTGAGCAGATGTGACAACTCGTATATGTACCGTCAAGCCTCCGCAGGGTGCCGACTGATCTGCCGCAGCTACTGTATAGGATTTCGTGTGCTTTCTCTCTCCCTTTTATTTATTTATTTTAACCCTGTTGCACACAAAGCGCTGGCAAACCTGAACATGTTGCTTTGAGAAGCAAAATGTCACACTGAGACAACGCAGCCATATTAACAAGTGGGGATGAATAGAGCGCAGCTTGTCATTAATCTGCCAATGAATTATGTCTTTGTGGCCTTTTGGCTCCATGGTTTGTCTCGCCATCGAATTCTGGCCCTCAAAAATAACAATCAGCATTATATCATCTTGTAAAAGAATTTTCTAATGCGTAGCAATACAAATGAAATTGCCTGAAGAACAAATGTAATAATAGAGCGTAATGGTCCCCATGCATCATGGGTTGTTATGATGCCTGTTATCAACATCCTGGGCATTAGTCATCGTGGACAAATGCTCAGTCTTGCTGGCAACAAGCATTACAGAGATTGAAGACAGCAGAGTGGTGAAGGATGTATTATCCATATTTTAGCTGCAATGGAGCCATTTGTCTCCTGTCCAGCCTTTTGGAGTACAGGAACTGTAATTGTTCAGATTTCCTTATAGAAACATGATTTGACATGTGCTTCGAATGTTTTAAAGGAGACCTATTATGCTGAAATCATAATTTGCATGTTTTTTCCTTCCATTTGGGTTTCTACTGCCTAAAAAAAAAAAAAAACACCCAGTTGTTTTTTGGCAGCAAGTTCATGTTTTAGAAATCATCCAAATGTAACTTCACAAAACAGGCACTGCTCCTCACCTAGCAACCCCAGCAAAGCGAACCCCAGCCCATTACCTAGCAACCCAACCAGAGCTCCACCCATTTGGTCAACTGGTTTTATCTTTGTATGCACTGTACCTTGGCTGCTAGAACAGTCAAGTGTTTTATTGTTGACTTACCAATTCTATAATAGAGCGTGCTACATTCTTGGTTGTGTAGGAGGCTCCACTTCTGCTTGTCAAAGATATACAGTTGTATAATTGCACATCTGTTTTGGCCGTTTTCATGTGAGTGTAAACATTGAGTTGGAGGTTGTGGCCAGCAGCAGCTTATAGGCAGAACTGAGCAGACAAAAATCTCATCGAAGAATTATTCTGTGCAAAAAAGAATAATGAAGATGTTTTATATAACCCACAGACATATCCAAGGATCCATAATAAGTCAGCTTTAAACATTTACAATAGTGGCATGATGTCTCTTGTATGCAGTTTTGAAAGGGTACTGTACTATATAGAGAGAAATGTATATATTTATATATATATCTACACACTGGGGATTTTTTCCCCCAAAAGAAATGTGCTCTTAGATCAACAACTTATCCGCCTCCCAGTCCTTGTCAACAGTACAGCAGATCACATCATGGGGAGAAAAGCGGCACAGATTAAAAATGTCAGTTTCAAACATCACAGTCTCTCACCCTCAGATATAGCCACAGCCTGGGGTTGGGAATGCACACATGAATCCGAACAAGGAATCTTCCCTCAAATATTGCTTGGAAAAGATCGGCCCGAGCCACGTCTGTCTGTCCTGACCCGGCTGCACGCTCTGATCTCCGTCAGGGTTTTTAGACCAGCATGCCTTGCGCCTCCTCACTCTGAATAATGTTCCTCCCTCCCCGTGCAACGCTGGCCTTTGACTTGTTTACACAGATTAAAGATGTGATGTTGAAACATGTGCTGGATCAAACAGCGGCTCTGCCGAGGCGTTACAAATGTCAGCATGATGAAGGTGAGGACTGTAATGCTGTATTATCTCTGCTATGTTGGGAAGCAGGTGTGATGAATGTCTGGCCGGACAGCCGCGCATTTTTACCTGTCTCCACCCGTGTGAGGATGAGGGCAGGGATGTATTTAGCCAGAAGCTATGAGGGGTGGCAGGGGAAGCGGGGGGTTAGCGGCTCAGGCAATCCAATCTGAAGATGTTTCCTGGTTGACAGGGTGGAAGCAGTGAATGGACATGGCACAGTCGGGCCCGGGGAGATTTCCGCCCGACGCTGCCAGGCAGGATAGACAGGAGTGGGTCGAGGACAAAATAGAAAGGTCAGCAAGGGACTGGCAGGTGTCGCCTGATGTATGGTGGGTTAACAGCTTCACAACCGTGTTGCCATCGGCACAGCTCACAGGAGAGACAACTATGAAATGAAGCTGAATCCTCTCCTGATGCTGCTGCTGCTGCATGATTCTCACTCAAAACATCAACACACCAAATATTTCACCAAATTTCTGCTCATTTATATTCATTACTCACATCTTTATATGCTGCAAAACGACAATAAATTATGATAGATGTATAAAAGAAACCGATAAATTGTTTTTCTGTGCAGTTTAATATTGGTTATATTCTCGTTTCTTAACACCTTCGTTATTCTGCAGAAAGTTAAAGGTATTTCTGCTCAGCTACTTGACAAGATTAACTAACTATATGCAACGTGATAAAAATGGATTTGCCCTTTTATACATTTCAGGCAAACCTATTTACAGAATGCAGTTTTTCAACTCTAATCTTATTTAATATGGGAAAAAGCTGCCCAATCCAACCCAACACTATTTGGAAAAGCAACTTCCATCAAACATTGGCCAGCCTTTCACATCATTTAACGCTGCAGAGACTTCTTCCATGTTTTCAATTGAAATCCAGATGTTGCGATGTGGTACATGTATTGCATCTAGGCTCTGTAAGCTTTTTTGCAGTGTAGTGGTAAAAAAAAAAAAAGGTAAGCGCTAACTATTAATATTTCTAGTTGTAAACTTGAAAACATGTCTGATTTTTCTTCCACTTCAAAATTCAATGGATATATTTTCAGGGTACTCTAAACAAGAATGTTTGTTTTCTGCAATACCAGTTTCTGCTTAAGAGCTGTGTGTTTCTAAAGCCTCTCCTCCACCATGTTTTTATCTGTTAATATCTGCTTGGGTTTGAAAATTTGTTGCCTTTAAAAATGCTTTCACTGCAAAATGATGGGGGATATGCTATCGGAGTCGGTGAGAGGTTGTTGTCAGGTTAAACAAAAAGATTGTAATATGCTGTTAGATTAGTGATATATGGTTCTGGGACTGATTATTAGCATTTCTGAACAGGAAATGTTTGGGGTTTTTTAAGCCATCAAATACGTCATCACTGTGAGTCAATTACTTCTGAAACTGTGATTCTTATAACCTTCATGGCCTTCATCGCTATGAGAGTAATGTTACTCAAATGGAAAAAACCTCAACCCCGTTTTGTTGTTGTTTTTACACTGGCTTAAAGATATTCTTTACCTTTGTAAAGAATATCAAAGTGGCTCTTCTGAACAATTTAAACTCATTTGGAGTAAATTCACACTCTGTACCAGATTAGCTGCCATTATTATTATTATTACGTATTTACTTTTTCTTTTTTATCTCTTAATTTATTATATGTGTATTTCTAGTATTTTTATCTATTATTTTTAAGCTTTTTATTTATTTATTTATTTATTTTTTCCTGGAGGTCCTCTCTGTTTCCCTTTTTGTTTCTCTTTCCTCTTTACACACGTACATAACTAACTCGATGGAAATGGCAATACTGAAGCTCTTTATTTGAAAAAAATGGTGGTTATTTTATCTTATTTGCTTAGATTTTCTGTTACCTCGATGTGAGTGCTTGAGGTTGCTCGTCTAGTTTATGCATTTATATTATAAATGAAGTCGTACAGTTTGTTTTATGCGAAAGATGTGATGAGTCATAGGACTGTACAGTTAGTTAAAAACCAAACAAAGTTTGAAAAAGAGCGCAGGTAACCCGTACTTTGTATTACATTGTCTTGGTGTCAAGTTTCTTAAGACAAAAATAAATGGCACTATGGTTTAAGCATGTAAAATAATTATAATATAGCACACTGACCTTCTTCACTGACCCCTTTCTTAAAAGGCCGCTCTGCTGACAGGCTCTAATTAACGTCAGACTCCAGAAGCTTGACTGCTGTCTTCTGGGAAGCAGAGAACAATCTTGGCCGGGCTGTAGAGCTGTAAAACACAGCGAAAGGCCATCAGTTCATCTGTTCAGCAGCAACCCCCCTCTCTCCGTTTTCCCATCCACCCCCAACCCATTTCTTCCTCCTCTCACCGCCCACTTGCTCCTCGTCTACCCACTCATGTAAAATGAAAAATAAAAAAGCAAGTAAGACGCTCACGGATGCCGCTATTAAAGAATGTTTTCTCTTTGTTGATACACTTGATCTTTTCTCTTCATATTTGTTGTTACGGGCCTGACAAGCGACTCACAGGAAGCGCAGAACAACATGTAGGAGGTGACTGAGTTCAAAAGCTCTCCGACGTCCCAAGAACAACTTGTGGTAAAAATAAAACATTTAAAACGGATGCTCGGGCGTCATAATTGGAGGTATTGCTCAAACGGAGGATGTAAAGCTAACCTTACACCTGTTGCATACAAATAGATTTGTTTCTCTCAGCATAAACACACGCAAAGATCATTTTCAACCAGCAGAACCACACATTTTATCAGTATTTTATCATTTATCCATCCATGGAACATGTTTTTCGTCCTTCTAGTTGTATAGTTGAAGTTGTATGTCTTAGAGCGATATTAAAATGAAATGTTTTTATTGTTGATTTTAATAAATGTATATGTTGAGTAGGTTTATAATAAAGCAGCATATAATTAACACTGACTGGATTTTATATATTTTAACACTAAAAAGTGTTAATATTAAATAAATTTAATTTACAGAGTTGCATATATCTCATGGTGCGTTCACACCAAACGAGCGTCAGGTGCGTCTGCTTCACATTCAAAGTCTACGTGGAGGCGCGTCGAGGGCCGTGGAGCCGCGTTTTGTGCGTCGAGGGCCGTGGAGCCGCGTTTTGTGCGTCGAGGGCCGTGGAGCCGCGTTTTGTGCGTCGAGGGCCGTGGAGCCGCGTTTTGTGCGTCGAGGGCCGTGGAGCCGCGTTTTGTGCGTCGAGGGCCGTGGAGCCGCGTTTTGTGCGTCGAGGGCCGTGGAGCCACGTTTTGTGCGTCTAGCGCGGCAAAATTTGAACTCTTTGGATCGTCAAGCATGTCCGACGCTCCACATAGACTTTGAATGTGAACCAGATGCACCTCACGCTCAAAAAGCGTTTGGTTTGAACGCACCATTACACTGTTGGATATTAATTAGAATAACACTCAAAAAGTAGCAATGTTATAAAAAAATAACACTGGAAGAGTTATTTATCTCCATAAAGCAAAAGTTTATTAACATTTTGTTACTCTACAACCCAATTTAACACTACTCACTGATCTCAGTGTAACTTTAACACTATATGTATGTTCACTGGCTCAGTGTTGAAATTGACTCTATGTTGCTCATTTTACTGTGACCCATCAAAACATTGTCCTTAAATTTCAAAAATTGTCCAAAAAGTAAAGAAATCTCTGGATATGTGACTGTGGAGAAGTAACGAACTTTCACATGAAAAACGTGTTGAAATGCTGTTTAGCTTTCTCATCACAGGAGCTCCAGCCACTGACTGAAATCACCTGAATAAAAAGGCTCTAAGGAAAGATTTAAAAAAAAAAAAAAACTAGCAGGATGATGTAAAATTGATGTCATACACATCAATACTGACTTTGGCTTGATTTTTTTTTTCTTATTCGAAACTGTAAAAGTGAGCACAAAAGAAACATTTAAAAAGCCGTAAGGGTTGTTAATTATAAACACTAAAACAACTCTAGAAATTGCTGGCATGTCTTACCAGAGAGCAAAAATTTTCCTTTTAGCATCTCTTATTTAGTTCTCATTATCTCCAATGAACTTTACACACATTCAGCACTAATGGGTATTAAAATTGACACAACCCAAATCTGTGCAAAAAGCAAAAAAGGGGCTTTTAGCTCTGACAAAAAGGATTCATTTGAGATTTGAAGTCTAAGAACATAATTTCACGGCAAGGTTAAATCACTCCAACAATATCCAGCTGCAGATTTTGAGTAAATGCTTGCAGTTTGAATAATCAGATTATCAAACTGAACATTTCTAGTAAACTGGCAAAAGTGACTGTCAGTGATTTGGGTGGGATCAGATCTGCTAAAAAAACATTGCAATTGTAACGTAAACATCCATGGCCAAATGAGACAGACATTTAATTCACTGCAGGATGTTTGAAATTGAAATGAAACTTAAGGAATCCCTACTGGTTGAATTGTTTGATTAATAATTAGTCATTCCTAGACTCTAAAAGTTTAATTGTCAAGGGGTAAGTAGATTAAAACAACAATAAACAACAATAAAACCGGTCATGACGCAGCAGGACACAGTGCTTTCCACACCATTAGTCAAAGTATATATCAGAACAAGAGCTTTCAAACATAAACAGTGTTGATTTTAATGTTTTTATTGATTTTCTGGAATGGGATTCTGCATTAGTAAAAACTTAAAATGATCAATATCAGAAACAATAACTGGTGATCAGGACAACTCAACTTTTGGATGTTATACTTTTGTGTGGAGGCCAATTTTGACCAACCAAATCTCTTGTTTATGACAGAGTATTATATAATTATTATTCAATTTCCCTTTGGGATCAATAAAATGTTTTGGAATTTGAATTGTATTAAGGCCCCTCACAGAAAATAAAAAAAAATCTAATTATGAGAATAAAGTCATAATATTCCAACTTTATTCTGATAATTTTATTTATTTTTTCCTAGTATGACCCTAACTCTCCATCATTCTTGTTAGTGCTTTGCAAGTCAATTTAAAATTATTTTTGATCGAGTGCAACGTCATTTATTTGCTCTAAGATCTGAAATAAAGCATCAATGAACAATATTTTCAATATTTCTAGTGCCATATTATTTATACAGCACTAATACAGATAAAAAGGTTTACTACATCCACTTCACATCTGTATTTAATAGTCTAAACAGATAAATGAGTTCTGCTCGTTCTCACACTAAACTGTTTCATCTGCAAATTTTGAGGTATTAAGTTGGTCTTAAATCCTGATAACCTGAAATCTCACCTCCAGCATCTCTGGAAGACGCCATCTTTGTTCTATACGGACTAAACCCGTACTTAAGGCGCTGCATCAATACTGATTATTTTTTGCATCTGAGAAACTGTCAGCTGGATAACTTTAAACTCTCCTACTCTTCTCTCTTAAAACCTATTTTATGTTGCGTGTCAAACAAAAAAAGATGCTCACGTATTTCTCCCTTTCATTTCAGCCATGCAGTTTGATCCCAGACTGAGTTTTCAAATCTGTGCGTGGTTTGAAATTTTTCCACCAAGGTCAACACCTTTCTGCTCTGAATCTCAAGGCTTACCCTCATACACCGTGATAAAATCAGATAACATGAGAATACCAATTGGAAACGATTCCCCATACCGTTTGCGATCTGTGCAGAGTCGACAAGTAGTCCCTGCACACCTGCCATTTTTCACTGGCAAAAAAAATCAATCAGCTGCATCAGGGGGCCTCATTTTCATCATCACTTCATTGACTTTCTCCCCAGCTAAATTTTCTTTACAACCACCCAGTCTTACAGCTGGAGGCCAGTCGGATCATAGCACGTCCTAATGAGCTTGCCTCTTTTTTTCCTGTTAGCCTCGTTAGCTGATATTTAGTTAAGAAGCTTGTGTTGCTGACGAAGGCAGTCCCTGTAATGCTCTTGCTACGTGAGGCACGTATGACTCCGTTTGATCCTGACAGCTTAGAGGCGCGATCATCACAGGCGCTTAGATCAGGTGACAAAATGTGCACCCTGCTGATGTGTCAGGCTGATTCAGCAGTTTTAATATTTCATGATGGCATGAATAAAGATAATGACGGAGGGGATGACGCCATCAAAACTGGTCTACAAAATTTTAATAATTGTATTTGATAAAAAAAAATTCATTTAGTTACCCTCCAGGATGCCCAAAATGACTTAAGCTAACAACGCGTCCACCAAATTACTTCATTTTGAAAAGGTAATCTTATAAGAGTCATGTTGTACTTTGATATAATAAGTACATCTCTTGCAAAAGCTGCATGGTGGCACATTTGTCTGCAGTTTTCAGCAAAATACCCGAGATATATATATATATATATATATATACCTCAAATTTTAAGGTTAAACTTTTTTGCCACTCAAGTATAGCAAGGTGATATTATCTGGTTAATTAGTGAGACAATCTGTTCGAGTAGCCAGCATAGTGACGGAAAATATCGCCTTTAATAAGCCTTCTTTCAGCCAGCTCATTAGCAGTGAGCAGCAACAAGTGGGGGAACAGCGAGATTGGTGTTACTCTACTCACTGTAGAGAAGAAAAATGCTCTCTTCAGCATTTTCTCTGGCATCTCATTAAAAAGACGTTAACCGCAGAAACAATACAATGGAAAATTTGGCGCTATTGAAACCTTTTTAAAATCTTTTTACTCCTTGATCAGTCCATGCCTTTTATTCATGTTTTTCTTTGAGATTTAGTTTTTATTTGAATGATTATGCATTCGACTGACAACATCTGTCATGAACATAAAAAATATTCATGAAGTTTCAGTCAAGAACACTTTTAATACAGTTTTGAATTCTCATTCTTGTGCTGTTGTCACTGGGATAATTATAAGGAGTAGAAATAACAGTTAAATGGATTGTATAATTGTTTTTACACTTTTCTGTGTACATGTTGATGGTAAACTGCTGAAGCACATGAATATTTCTATTATTTATGCCTCTTCTTTGGATGCAGCGAGACTCATTTCTGTTTTTTCACCAATTTAAAACTTCCTCTCTTCTGCTCTGACCTCACCCTGAGGATGTGTGATCTGATCTAACATGACATTCAAGTATGTCCCCTGGACCGTCGCATGGCTCTTAGTGCCTAAGTGTGTTTCTATAGAGATCCGGCTCGCTGGTTCCCACCACAATCCAGCTGAGGTTGTCTTATGTTTTCCTAGTATGGAGGCAGGTGGAAAGGTGGGAATAAATTTCACAGAAAGGAACAACCAAAAAAATTAAATGGAATACTGAAGTTCAAACACGTGTCAAACTCAAGGCCTGGGGGCCAAATCTGGCCCGCCGTAGCTTTTTATATGGCCCTCTTGACTCCAAATTACATTAAGTTTTTCAAAATTCACTCAAAATCAATAGATCAACATTTTTTCTGATTTTTACTGCATATTTTCTTCAAAAATGGTCAAAAATATGGAGTTTAATTAACCTCCACCCGCCCGAGCCCGGGCGATTTGCATAATTTGCATAATTTTTTTTTATTACCGCACATAACTCAGCCAAAAACAATGCCAACATACCCATGCCATACCTCTTTAGAATCAG
>CAEGAG010014763.1:0-33606 GCA_903067065.1 Brachyrhaphis terrabensis | reverse complement strand
GTGAATACAGCCCAAAAAATCATTGGCTGCCCTCTCCCCTCACTGAAAGACTTGCACAGCGACCGCTGTCTAAAAAAAGCACAACACATCACAAAGGACACTTGCCACCCCGGACATTCTCTGTTTAATCTGTTGCCTTCAGGCATACGATACAGAGCAATAAGAACAAGAACCAACCCTCTTAGAGACAGTTTTTACCCGATAGCAATAACAAAACTAAATGCAATCAAAAATAACCATTATTCATCATGGATGATGTGAATCGGCTGTTTGTTTGTTTCTTGCATTGTGTGTGAATTGTGGGACGGGGTGCACTGACTGATGGCACCCTTGAATTTCGTTGTTCTTGTGACAATGACAATAAAGATTTATCTTATCTTATCTTATGTATTTTTAAAATGAAAACCTTAAAAAAAAAATTAAAGCACTTAGCTTGAAATTAGAGGATTTATTTTTCAAAAGCCTGAATGAAAATGATGAAACTGAGTTTTATCTTTGAGTTGTTTTACTACTGAGTTAACAAAGATGTCTAAACAATGAAAATGTTAGTTTACTGAAAGTATTTACTACTGTATATTTGCCCCTGGCTGCACATGCATCCATAACAGCTTAAGACCAGAAAATACGTGTATTGATTCAGTTATATTGGTGTGTTGCAGTTTCTTTGTTCATGTAAGGAAAGCATGTGCTCTGTGTATAATATTCACTTTTCATTGAACAACTCTGTGGGGGGGATTTAAATGGTTGACGTTAAGAAGCTGAAGTGCAATCAGAGGCTCAGATATCGATCAATTCCTTGATCAGGAATTGAGTCTGACACGTGAATTCTCGTCAGGATAGCTTTGATCGGAGTAGCAACGACCAGGACACTCACAGGCAGACCTAATAGCTGACTTACATTGATCGGCCTCGACGTCATGAGCAGTGACAGGTAAAGTGAGTACGCTGCATATTTTGTAAGGATGCCATGATCAGATAGGAAAACCTGCGTCATCTCGTTTTCTCAGCCTCTGTCTGCTTACAGTTTCTGACCAAGAGAGACAAACAATGCTTGGTAAATATATCCTATAATAAAAATTACAAACTGGTTTATATATTTTCCATAAAAAACTTCACAACACGCACAAAGATATAATTCATCATCACCAGTGTCACAGTCAGTAGCCTACGGCAATTGTGTTTCAAGTTGTCGTTAAGTCAGTCTCATCCTGTAAACAAACCATCACACACAGATGGTTATGATGAATAGCAACGATTATTAGCTGACAAATTGCCATCCATATAGATGATAGAGCTAGCAAAGCGTCCATGCCAGGTGACTAATTTCTGTTTTTATCTATGGTCACTCAGCATATGTGAGCAGAGTTGCACTGGCATGGAAACATGGCTCGTGGTCAGCTGTACTTATGAGATTAATACTCAACACTGAGTCTGTTTTAACATATTGTGTCATAATGCTTGAATTTGTAAAATGGGGGTAGAAAATGTCTAGGTTAAGAAATGTTTCTGTATATTCCTAATAAATGTTATTGCTGAAAAGCATTTGAGTGAATTTCCTCTCTGAAATCTGATGAACAAAGAAAAGAGAAACAAAGTCAGTGACATTTTTAGTTTGAACTTATAGTTAAGTAGGCTATATGTAATGACACACTCACACAAAAAACAAGAAAAACAGAAACAAATTTTAGTTATGTGAAAGTACAGACAGGATCTCATCTAGATATAACTAAAACAATAAGATTTTCCCTTTAAATTTACTACTTATTTACACTTCTTTACATATTAACTCTAATTGAGTTTAGGAAATAAGAAAATGATTTTAACTCTGATCAGAAATATTGTCTCCCCCTTTTCCTCCTCTAAGCTGGGGTTGTTTTGGTTTTTTCCTGTCGCTGAAAACAGACAAAGGTTTATTTTTCTAACTGCGGCAGAGTTCAAGGGATGTTCTGGCATCACACACAGCTGACTGCTTGCACCAACTGGATGACGTGTTTGTCTAACACTATACACTGCCGGAGGTATTTCTGCTGTGTATTTTTGCTGGGTATGAGCAGCTGCTCCCGTAGCTGCTCATACAACGGGAGCAGGACTGTGGCAAATATACTGGACTTCTTTTTCTTCTTTAAAAACATGTGAATTATTTCAGTTGACCTTTTGATCCATCTATGTGTTTCTGCCTGGGTTAAATGCATAATAACAATTTTTATCTCTGTACCTTGTGTAAATAAAGAGAATACCCACGTGCATAGTTTAGTCTCTGAAGGTGTCCTTCCCTTAGGCCCTTGTATGGATGTGACTGTAGAAGCTTTTAATGTTCACACCTTGTCAGGAATCTTTCAGTTACTGCACACTCACGCAGCCATGCAGAGGACACATGTCATGGGCCTTTAAACAACCCTGACAGAGATAAGAGAGGGAAGAATGAGAGAGCAACAGAGGAGGTGAAGGAGGTAATGGAGAAAAGGGTGAGAAGGGGGGGGTCCTCCTAATTCTTGTTTCCTCTTTCTAATCGGCCCCTTCTCTTATTCTCTCCCTCTCACTGTCTCTCAGAAGCATAGAGAATCAGTTTAGATGGTTTGTCAAATAATGCTTTTCTTCCCCACAGTGGATTGGTGAAGTGGTGTTTGTGATAGCCGTGCCTGCATCAGGCTGCATGCAGGCGTGTGTGTGTGTGTGGGGGGGGTTTAAAGGGAGGCTTGGCCTATTTTAGCACAGTGGGTTTCACTGCTGATATTGCCCATAGCGATGGATTATATGCTTTTCAATGTGGTCAACACACCAATTCACACACACTAAACAAAACACATGCACAACTGGCACACATCCCCAAGACAATGTAAGCACACACACCCCTACTCACACACAGTGAAGGACAAATATATCTTTACATGAACTGTGAAGGCATTTAAACAAAGATGACAGAAACACATTCAGACGCACAAACCTACTATTTGACAGGAACAGTGAAAAACTTTCACTTCATGTTGTTGAAGTTGTGCATTTTCCACCTTAAGGAAGTCCTTTTGGGCTGCATGTGTGTGCAGTTTAATATATTAAAGCTTCAGAATTCATTTAATCTGCCACAATTTGTGTGACATATTTTATCTGTTAACATTTTATGTCAATAGACGTGTTAACACATTCAATGAACCGTGTCCTCAGTGGGTGTTTTCTGTTTGACTTGGCTAGTTTATTTATGATGACATTTCCCTATGTGTGTCAGTTACTTTATATGTGATTTTGTGTGTGTGTTTTCTCAATTTGACTCTGAAGGGTAGTTATGAACAGTCTGTGTGAGACTAAGAGTGTGAAATTGATTTAATAGTGTGCGAGTGGAGTCCAGATTGAAACACCTTATAAAAAAGGAGTGTGTGTGTATGTGTGTGAGTGATGGATATAGCAATATCTCAAGCACAACAGCAGTGAGTGTGCGTAACAGTTGGTCACCTGTACGCTTTTTGATGGATGGTCACTTATACACCTTATATACACAACTGTACAACATAAGGAGGATAGAAAGAGTCCCAGTATGGATGTAATAGAAAACAAAACTCATTCAGGAGAACAAAAAAAGTAAAGGAATAGAGGTAGGCAAAGAACATGGATGTTTATGTTGTGTGTTTAGCTGTCTGGCTGTTGACTGTTGAGAAAAAGGCATCTACCTTGCGGTTCTAAAGCATATAAAGACATACAGCATTCGGTACATGATGAGCCATCATATAAGCATTTATGATTTGTTTGTTTCTTGTACATGCTGGGAAAACGTTTTGGTATTGGATGATAAAACTCAGAGTTTGCAGTTGGTTTCCAAATCGTGGTGGCCGTGATCTAATGTAATCTCATGACTTAAACTATGTGGGTGGTTTCTCTGCACTGATGAAGATCCACTCACCTTGGTATGCCTACAGCTTAGAAAGGCTGACATGGCAGCAGATGTGGCTCTCTCTTTCCGGTAATTAAGCTAATTATTATTTAACTTCTCAGGGACAATCATAAACATTGCACTGAGCTCACAAAACCCAAAACTAAAGGAGATAGAGCTTTATTCAAGACTGTGGAAGTCCCTTCTTCTGTCTCTGAGGTCAACAGACTGAGTGGTAATGCTGCACATTATTCATAAACATAAAAACACATAAACAAACTCAAATCTGTTTTGACCCCCTGACCTCAGTTCCAACTAGGAAAAACAAATCAAGCCTTCTTTTTTCTTTACACAGGCTCTGCAACTTTCTTTAAAAGTTTCTTATAAACTTCTAAAAGTCACATTTGTTCTAGATCTGAACCAAAACAAGAAGTCAGTCTGCATCCAGAGCATCTATTTTTTAGGGTAAGTTTTCAGATAAATGGGTTAATCTGAAAACTTATTAAAACCCATTTATCTGCATTTTGGAAGAAATAAATTTGTGTAAACAATTTAAAACAGAAAAAAATGCTTTACCGCCTTAATCTCAACCATGTAGTACCTTTTGTTTTGCTTATAAGGAGTTTGCTCATTATGAGCTACTCTGAACCTTTACAACGTCCCTCTAATATGCCTCCATTTGGATCCAATCTGTAAACTAAGTAGTTTAAAGAGCCTCTCGAAATTTGTGGCTGCATATTGAACCATCTTGCGAAAATCTCTTCTGAAGCCTTTGTACCAAATATCACATAAAATCTGTTGAGGTCCATATTTGAGCAGATAGCTATAACGGGTCAATATTTGTAATCATAGACTGGTAATGCATACAGAAGAGATGCAGGGTATCACGGTGAGGCCATACAGTTATTTTGAATATTGTCTTTGTCTTTGTATACGCATTGGTTTTCTTCAGGTGTTTCTGTCCAAAGGCATACCCACTTTGTTTTGAAAGACGAATTTTACTGTTCTGAACATTACCATTCATGGCCTCCCTGAGTCATATCTGTGATAGAAAACCCAGAGATTGCTGTGTCTTTGGCACATTGTCAATTGGAAAATGATCCAGTCTACCATGCACCTCTGCAGGATAATGTGACTGTGGCTGATGGATTGATTATATATTCATCCCCAGCTGTTAACAGCTACCCAATGAACAGTAATTCTTGATCACCGATGCACAATTTATATGTTTGTTTTTTCTCCCTTTTATTCGTTATTCCTTGGGTAAACAAATTTCCCAAGTGCTACCATGTTTGGCACTGATCCTTCACTCACATTCACACCTATTAGCTTTTTTGTGTTTGCTCCAAGAGCCCTACATTACTAATGCAAAAAAGCCCATTTAAAAGTCAGAGCCAAATTTCTACTTTGTTTTCCAACAGTGCCGGTGACATCTGCTTGTGATATATAGGCATCCATCAGTTCATACAAATATATGTGTATACGTATATTAATTAAACGGGACATATTTTAGTGGCACAGTTGGTAGCACTGTTGCCTTGCAGCAAGAAGATCCTGGGTTCGATTCCCAGCCCGGGGTCTTTCTGCACGGAGTTTGCATGTTCTCCCTGTGCATACGTGGATTCACTCCAGGTGCTCTGGCTTCCTCCCACAGTCCAAAAACATGTCTGTCGGGTTAATTGGTCTTTCTAAATTCTCCCGGGGTGTGTGTGTGTGTGTGCATGGTTGTTGGTCCTGTCTGTCTCTGTGTTGCCCTGCGGCAGACTGGCTACCTGTCCAGGGTGACCCCTCCTCTCGCCCGGAACGTTAGCTGGAGATAGACACCAGCACCTCCCGACCCCATTAGGGACAAGGGTGTAAGAAAATGGATGGATGGAGGATGGATGTTAATTAAACATATGCCAAATTCAAAGACAATTACTTTTTTTAAAGTGTTGATTAAAAATAGTTGAAAAATGAAAAAAGTGTTATTCCATAGCAAATTGTACTTACTTTGGTGTACCTTTTAGGTATGCTTAAATCTGATGAAGGTGATAAATAGATGGATGTACAAAGCAGCTGTATGTGTTATGCCTGTGTAATTTTTTAAACAGAGAAAAACAAGGATGCAGGAGCTTGTTAGTATGGGATAGAGGCAGAAAGAGAAAATACTTTAGTCTGAAGGACCCAAGGACTTGGCTAACAGCCAGAAGTCCACAAACCCACAAACCCCTGGTGATGCTGCTGCTGCTAGGCAGACTGAGCTTTTTTAAATGCACCCATTACACCTGATGCATTAGCATCAGTATTACTGCTTTTGACCCTGATACCTGAATGTGAAATGTTTGGTGAAATTTTTATTTTAAGTTAGAAAAACGTCCCATGTTTTGATTACTGTCAAAATACATGGATATAAAAATGTTTTATGCTCTCTGACTGGATAAACTCCAACAGCTACATATCCTGGAATCAATCTCTACCTTAATCACATTGAACCTCCATGCATTTTCCTATTCTTTTCACCTCATCTTCACATTCAATAAAATGCCAATTTCTGAGAGCATATTGGATTCAAACAATGATTCATGCTACAATTAGAAAAACAATGGTCATACAACCCAATAAAATGTGGCTGTGCGCCACCTGCCTACTTTTTACTCCTGCTCCTTACAACAGTCTCAACAAATTGGTCCCTCTGGGATTTTTATTGTACTTATCTGGACCTATTGTAACCTAAAATTATTGTGACTTCTCCCAGATATAGTAAAATAATTAACACTTTAATATGTGATTATATTACTTGCAAGTCAGCTGAAAAGGGTGTTGAGTCAGTAGTTAACGTCAGTGTAATTTGGACTGTAACTGCAGTTATGTATTATGAGATTGGCTCACATTTAATCATTCTCGCTGATATTAAAGGCATGGCAAATCACTGAAACCCTGTGGAAACACTCAAGGGTTGTACTTTTACATTTTGACAAGAAAGTTCAAAGCAGAAAGTGCTTTCTTCTGATTGGATTTTGTTGCTTTTTAAAAGGATAGTAGATCAATGTAAAATTTGTAATTTTTGATAACCGTAATTAAATTATATATTACAGTGTGGTGTATGCTACACTTTAAACTACTTTTCTCACTTTTTCTTTGTGAAAGTTTTCTGAGAATTACTTTGACTGTTTCCCACATATGTAAACTATTACAACCAATACGCTGTGGTATTTTATTTCAAACTAAATGTTTGAACTTTAAAATGCATGAATGTTATTTTTTTATAATTATTCTTTTAGTAGAATTGATCTATCTTACTTTTGTTGTGGTGTATAATAATACCAGCATCTATAAGACCAGTTTCCAAGTGAAAAATACAAACATGCCTCTGAAGAAAATGCCCCTATGGTCTCCTGCATGAAAGAGCATTGTCAAGCTTCTGTGGTGTTCCTGCTTTAAACATATGAGAATTACACATGAAGTTGTTGCTTAAGGGTTGTAAAAAATCAGTGGGTTTCTTAGACATTTATGGCTCATGTCAAATGCCGCCCACTGCCGCAGTGCACCTCAGCAAGGCACTTAATTCCTCACAGCAATGCAGCAGTGGTGTGACTAAGATTTGGATCACATTGTGCACCTTTCACTTCCCGTCTTGATCATATTTGTGTATTTGTTTGTGTATATGTACATTAAAAAGTCACTTAAGTCTCCCAGAGGCTAAACAACTGTAATGCTTCTTTTGAATAAGGAGAAAGTCCTGTGATAACAGTTCCCATATTGCTTTTTGTTCTGGAGAAAATGCAAAGTATCAAACACCATAACAGCATTATACAGTCTGTCCCTAAAATCGTTTTTGCAAAACCTAAAAAAATAATGCTTAAGGCTAAATTAGCTTGCCGTTGGTAGACTAACAATGAGAATGATCACAGAGCAGCAAATAAGATAATATACCAACTATCCCTAAGTATAGCTTAGAAGATTTAATATGCTTTTTTTTTTTCAAACTTATGTGGTTACACACAAATTGAATGGGTCCACCAGCCGATTTCTTTATTAGACTGAGTTTTGTGGGTTTTTTACTCTTTTGTATGAGTTAGCAGCTTGTACCTTACAGTCAAGCATGTGCTCTTATTTATAGTATTTAAGCTCAGTTGAACAATATCGCTTAAGTCAGAGATGTAAAGTTTTGACTTCATCCTCCCAGGAGTCATCAAATTAGAGATACATACACGCTCGATTTAAAGTGTGGAAAATAAGTTGTCTTTTTAAGTTTCCTCACTTACAAAAAAATGAAGAGGTCTAAAATTTGCATGATAGATACATGTCAGTTGTGAGAGAAGGTACCTAAGAATATCCAGAAAATCACATTTCATGAGTTTTCATTATTGATTTGAGAGATGCCTACCAAAAAACCTTTTTGTTGAATGAAAAAGTAACTAATTTAATTCTGCCAGGGACATGAATAAATTTGCTCTTAACTGGATATCTACCATTCTTTTCATTTTGCAAATATTTTTAAAGCAAAGTAAAAGTTTAAGTAAAACATTTTGGCCGGCTACTTATCAAAATCCACCCAACAAAGATTTAAACCACAGCGACTTCTTCACAATCTTCACTTTATACCACAGGTTAAACAAATCCTCAGACTCTGAATATTCTCTTGCGTTGTTGTTTTATGATTTCCTTTTTTCTTTCATCACATGAAAATACCATCCACCTTAAAAACTTTTATTTATTTATTTATTTATTTCAGCATTTTAAGGGTACTCTTCCCATCTGGCTTCCTTTTTCTCTGTAGACCTCCTTTTGTTCTCTCTCTCTCCTCTACATGAAGTGTCTCTTGTCTCTCCATTTACTCCATGCTGTGTTGTGTCACTGACAGACTACTGTTCCACTGCAAATTCTTAAAAAATGGATTATGTCCCAGGATGACGGGTTGAAACAAATAGCTTGAACCAGAGGCATACATCTACTGTACAAGTGAAGCTTATATCTAGCACTGGCAAATAGAAGCCAAATGCTCTCTGAGACTGTGGCAGGCAATAGTAATACTTGTTTGCGAGTGTACATTGATCTTGCTTCTGGCGTGTGTGTGACAGATTGTTTTTCTAAATGTCAGAGCTGGTAGATATATTAGGAACCCAAGATATTAACTCCTGCCATCTCTTTAAAAAAAAACTCAGCTTTTCTGGGAAGACAACAGGTCATATTTTCCAATGGACTGTCATGTTGTTCTATAATTGATCAAAGGACTGTGTATGGATTTCAAAGCTGTAAAGGTCGCAGATTTTGCATGATGTATGTTACGCTCGTGCCAGAATAGGTCTACGTTTTCTGAAGATGGTGCAGGAGTCAGACTTATTGCATGTAAAGATCCAAAGGGTAAACAAATAGGAGATTTAGAAAGACTATAGGTATTCTAACAATAGATGTGAGGAAATGTGGTGAATTTTTTAACATAAATCTGTCAAAATAAGATGTGAAATACTCCCAAATGTCACAATTTATTTTTTTTGTGTTATATTTCAGAATTATATTTTTATAAAAGAAAAATCCCATTATCACTAAGATAGTAGTGATAATTATAAACTTTTAATATGGATACATATCACTCTATTACTAGGGTCAAATTTTATAAAACAGCATAAAGCCACTAAAAAATACATAAAAGATCAACAATGACGTATTTATAAGAACCACAGCTCTCATTCAGGAACACTAGTATATAATTTAATTGGTTTATTTAACAGAATCCAGAGATGAAGCATCAACAGTTCCCACAAGCTTTTACATTTATAGCCAGTGTAGACGCTTTTATAAATCTCCAACATTCTGTAAAATGAAGAGATCACTTAAAACTATCAGTTTCTCTGATTTTACATTTTATAGGTGTATGTTTGAGTAAAATGAACATTGTTCCTTTATTCTATGAACTACAGACTACATGTCTCCAAAATACCAAGCAAAAATTTAGTATTTATTTTCAGAAAATGAGAAAAAGATGCAGTGCATTCAGACCTCAAATAATGCAAAGAAAACACGTTCATATACATTTAGAAACAACAATACTAATGTTTTAACTCAGGAGGAGTTCAGAAATCAATATTTGGTGGAATAACCATGAGGCTTTCAATGGGGTTCAGTGCAGTGGGTTCTTAGTTTTTTCCAGAGCTGTATATATGGATATTCTTTCCATTTGAATATATATAATGAATTTACACTAAACACAAACCAATAAAGACCAAAAAAGACTAAGAGAGATAGCCCCTCCATGCATGTTCTCGGTTCCTTTCTTAGAAGTATTTTTAATGTCTTGTTGTCTTCTGGTTAGAAAACTGACATGCCAAAACCGACACACAACAAGCAGACAAAAAATAACTTTCATGAAAGTTACAGAAGACAGGAACAAAGTACACATAAAGCTCGCAGACTAATTGAAGACAGAGCACCAGAGGCAATCGAAAAGAAAGGAAGGCATAATGCCAGGAAGTCAAACTAACACTGACATAAAAAATGAGCTCTTCTCATGAAATACAGTTCAAGCTGTATTTTCCAAGGTACAAGGTGCAACTATAGCGAAAAGTATGAAGAGTACTCAAAATGGTTTCACTGTATAAGTAATACATTTATGTTCTCTTACTTTCTTCTCTATTATTTTGAACTGTAATGATGCCTCTGAGGTAGTCCAGGCAGATGATCCCCATCCAGCTACGCTCACATGGACGACTCACCGAAACATATATCCATTTCAAGCTTTTTATTATGGCATGTATTTAAGCCGTCACTGTTTGGCTCGCCTGCAGCGACTTCCCTCATGTGAGTCACATAGCATTTGAAAGACTTACACCCTGCTTGGTGGTTCCTTGTGGGGAGCGATGAGGTCAGAGCCTAGACACCAAACATCAATGCTGCGTATTCTTATCTTTCAAATATAATCTATTGCAGCTGAGCTGGTTGACTGAAATGCAGAGGGCTCTAGAAAGATGGCAAATCTACTCAGAAAGTTTAAAAGTCAAAGTTTTCTGCTTATTGAGCAACTTGTGAGCCAAATATACTATTGGACTGCAAGTGGATGGTGAAGGTTATGGTTTTGGTCTGAAAATATGAGTGAGTATTAAAAAGCCCAAAATAAATCACTGTCAGTAGGTCTGTGTTTATAGTCTAAATTACTTTTAGATGCAGAGTGTGGTAGAAAAAAAGACTTCTGTGTGATAAATGTGAATCTAAAGAGATGTAAGTGAATAGCTGCGCTTTACTTTATTGACATGTTTGCCTCAATCAGCATACCGTACTGCAGTTTGTGCTCGGCAGAAAGAGCATTCCTAAGCTCAGATGTTGTTTTCAATTATAAATCAATGTTCTCAGCCTGTCAGCTCAGTGATAGAAGGCCAGCGTGGAAACTGAAAACAATGTTTCTTACTCTTGGAAGTGGGTTATTTTTGCTATATTTTTCTTAGCAATCAACCTATTTCCACTGAGATAACAAATCATCTTTGTGTTGCGTCATTAGAATGAAATTCTCCATCAATTTTTAACTATTTCTTTCTAGAGTTGAGACACTGTCACTTCATAAATTCATTACACAAGCTTTAAAAGATACAAAATGAGTTGGTAAATGTTATACTTCACTCTACATTATTGTTTTAGAATCCATCATCATCCAAACAGCCAGATATTTAAATGTAGTGAGATGGTTCGCATATCTTGAAGGAGGTTTGAAAAAAAAAGGCTGAAGCAGACAGTGGTCATAGATTAGCAGAGGGAAGTTTCCATGGAGGTGTCAACTTACTCTCAGGGGAGGGGCAATTAAATGATGAATGTCCGCCATCAATAGCCACTCAGATCTTTATAATCTTATAACCCTTTTAGGTGATTTCTGAATTGTGGATTTTCATAAATCATCAACTTTGTGACCTGGACCTGTAAAGTTTACCACTGTCCATTTAGCAAATGTGGATTTCAGTAGGAATGTGTTGCAATAAATTGTATGTATGGTATTTTAAGCTCTACAGTATTTTCATCTAATCATATACATATATACATACACTGACCATTAATAAGGTGCACCTTGTTAATGAATTGACCCCTTTTTTCTTTCAGAACAGAAACCTTTCAGAAATTTTTCCCATATCAACATGATGCCATCAAAAGGTTGATGCAGATTTACTGTGTGGCGATTTATGAAGATGATATCCTGTTTAACTATTTCTCAAATGTGTACCGTTGGCTGAGATCTGGAGACTATTAGGCATCAGTTTGAGATGATATAATCTTTCTGAAATGGTATGTAAACCTCCTGAAACTAGTTATCTAACCATGAGAAGATTGGTAAACATGGTCACTGCCTCAGTTTACTCTTTTTAGTAACTAGCAGGAGTTTTCTCAACAGATGACTGCCTGTTGCTATAGCCTGTTTACTTCAGGACTCAATGTGTTGAGCATTCAAAGGTGACATAATTCCCCTTTAATATGTGGGTATTTCAGCTTTTGCTACTTTTTCATTATTTCTAACTACTCTTCCATTTCTCCACCTCTGATGACAGAGAGGCATCTTATTGTTCAGCCCAGTCTTTGTAAAACTTCCCAAAAAGTTGCACTTGGAAACCAGAAAAAAATTACTCAAGATTATCTTATATGGCAGTAACCAACATGTTACATTGATATTTATTAAAACCCCAGTTCTTCCCTTCTCTGATGCCTGAGTTGAACTTTAGCAAGTCATCTTCATGCATCTAGATGCCTAAATGCATTGATTTCCTTCTATATGACATGCTGAGTTACTATTTGTTTTAACAAAAATTTGTTTGGCATAACAATTGTTATAAATAGATGACTTTCTAGTTGATAACTTCATATATATTCATATATATTTATCTTACAGGGAGTATGACCTAGGAAATATAGTTTATTTGATTATATCGACTAGCAAATTACCCAGAGGTTGCATTCACAGGTAATGGGGGGTACTCATTTTATCCGGAAGAGGGCAACTACATTATTTTAGGGATAATGATACATTAGAACTGAACTTGAAAACATAAATTCTTAAAAGTTTCAGATCAGCTGTAGCCAAGCAAACCCAAGTTTAAAATACAGAATTGCAATTACCTTTATAAAGTACTGTGTATATTGAAATGAAATGACATCAGTCTTACGTAGACACTCAAATCAGAAAATCTATTATTTATATTCACCCACACATTCACATGCGGATGATGGTGAGCCACTGGATTGTAGCCATAGCTGCCCTGGGGAAGTCTGGTTAAAATAATATGTTTATTTGCACATCTAACAGCTTGTGTATCATTAAATCAGTGGCATATAATTGAACTGCTCAACCCTTACCTGTGAACATGTTCCTTAAATGCTTAAAATGCTGAAAAATGCATAATTATTGGTTTATATTACAGTAACAATTAGTCTGGTTACTTAAGTCAAGAGTTTGAAAATTATTCTGGTTTTCCAATTTACCTCTGCACCACAGTTGGGTTTGTGTTATGTAATTCTCAATGCAATGTCTAAGGAAAATAGAATGCCTCATAAAACAGCATACTTGGACTGTTGCTTTTATCTATATTGACATGCCCTATAACAAAAGCGCTGCAGTCTAGTCAAAACAGTAACCTTTGCTTTAGAGGAGGATATAAATATGGGACATTCTGACAGATAGACTGGCAGCTCAAGTGAGAGAGTGACTGAAACAGATACAGATGGGCAGTCAGACAGATGGACAAAGCAGCAGAATGACATACAGGCAAGCTGGCCTGTTGGTTGACTATTCAGGCCAGCTGCCTAAAATCACTGAGTGGCTGTCTGATTACATAAGCTGGTTGACTGACTAGAAATGAAACTGACTGGATGCGGTTACTGCCTTACTTATTATTTTTGTTGTTAGATAAACTCCAAACAGCTGTGGGATCTTTATTTACCAGCTTAGGAAGCAAAGCTTGATGAAAAGAGAATGAAAGTGAAACAGAGCAAAATATTGATTGGAAATTTTTTCATTTCATTTGGTGACAAGACAACTGCTGCTCATTACCTGGCTGATGAACTAAAAGTCTTATGTGGTTGTTTAAGAGCACACACAACTAAGAAGTCTCAATTTTATCCTAATTAATCTCACATTGACTGAGAAAAGTGAGAATACTTGCAATTTTAAAAAATAAATTTCTTTCTATGTGCTTACCTTGGTTTACAATGTATTTTATATGTATCTAGCTTAAATTGTTGTAACACACTGTAGCATGACATATATTACCAATCAATAAACAATTTATTATTAAACCTGCTAAAGCAGAATTTTTATCCCAGTCAGCAGTAGGGCTTGCTGAAACCTCTTCACAAACACTTTTACCTCAGTGGTTATCGGCAAAGGCCCTATAATGTAGCCTTTGCCTCTCTGATCAATAGCAGTTCTGTACGTTATGTAGTCAACCCATCGCTTTAGTTTTTCACAAGTTATAGAAGTCAACCTTAGCCCAAAGCACAATGCTCTCCAAAGTTCATGTTCCTATAAAATTATTAATACATGGTCATATAGCGGAGCGTGCTTCTTACAATTTCACTTTGTTCATATCTTGTATGTAGAAATATATCATCATCCTATATGTGAAATATTAATAAGTTCTGTATGCTATGGATGGCAGCGATGTTGCAGGTCACAAACACCCGGTAGAGTCCAAGCATTTTGCCATAAACACCAAAGTCATCAATATGAAAGCACTCCCTGGATCTAAAAAAAATGATTTTAGTTTTTCAAATAATTAAAAATTAATTACAAATTTATTTTGTTTTAATATCTTCTTGCTAATAAACTAAACATACACGATTTTAATAAAGTAGTGTAGTCTTTATAGAAAAGACTGTAAAAATTCTCCAGAATGAGATTTTCTAATTTTGAATAAAAGTTACTAGATGTCTATGTTGCTATTTACTATAAAGTTAATATTGAAACAAAAAATGTTCATTAATTAAAAAAAACTGTTATTTTTTTACTGTGCCTAATATTCCCTATTTTATGTACATTTTAATTAATTAGTAGAAATATTTTCCTAAAATAAATAAAACTGTCAGCCAATACTGTTGGACAACAATTGTACTATTTATATTTAAGGATGCAGAGAATCTGGGACCAATCCCAGCAGTCAGTGCCAGATTGCTCATCCAATATAAACAAACAAACAAAAAAAAAAACATCTGGTAAAATTCAGTTATATCAAAGGTCTATTTAAAATAAGCGATTAAGGAACATGACACATTTTTCCACTATAGAAAAGAAGTTTAATTCCTGGAGAAAATACATTCAGGGACTTGGAGATCATATAGGTGAAGTATTCATTAAATACTATGCATAATAATGTAAACTTAGTTGATATAGCTAATGCACATATTTCTGCAAAATATCTGTCTCCCTGTAAATGTTATTAATTGTCTTTTGTCATATATTGGAGTTCCACTGAGATTTTAGTTGGTCTGCAAATGACAAAATGGACATAGAATATTTTTTAAGCATTGCACAACATTTGATTAACCTGGCCACAGGAAGCTTAATGCAGGGTTACCAAAACACAAAACAACCAAAATTAGCAGGAAGGGCTGTCTGTTCTTTTCTCTTTTGCATTTCCTTTATTTCCTCTGTTCCTTCTCTGACTTCCATCGCCCATTCAGTGTGTTGCTTTTTGTATGCTCCTTTCATCTGTTCTTGTCTGTCCTTTGTGTCCTTGCTCTGAGGCCAGAGAATTAAAGTTATTCATTTTTGCTACCAATGTCTGTTTTTTTTAACCGTCCCCCATGCGACTCAGTACTTTTGATGGCTTACTGCTTTTCCCCTTTATTTTTCACTTTAGACCTTGTCCTCTGCTGTAACTTGGTGTTCGTTACAAAGGGTTTGACTGATGAGTGCAGGATTAAACAAATAAGCACCATCCTGACTCGCAACATTTTTCATTGAGGCTCCAGCTAATCGTTTGGGAACAGAGTTTCCAATATCAGTCGCTCTTCTGCTTCAGTCTGAATAATTTTTTGTTAATATCTTACAATTCGTGCTTCAGCTGTGCCAAGTGGAAAAATCCAAATTCAATCAGCAAAATAATGTGATAGAATAATGTCCTCAATTATGCAGTTTTGCAAGTCGTTCATAAGAAAATAGGCCGTTATTGTTAGTAGTTGTCCTAGCAAAATAGGAATATATGTCCCACTGGGGTGCAGCTTACATAATCATAGGAGGCATCAGACACAGTTTCCTCTAGGACTCCTGATATTGTCTGTTTAAAAAGAGTCATGATGAGGTGCATGGGATTGGATGAGGACAACAGTAATATTGTGTCAGCAGTCGGTGTCCCTTTGATCCTGAAAAACGCCAATTCTGGTCCTGTTCCATAAAGTATTAATGTTTGAATTTCTTAATTAGTTATCACGTATTTCATGTTTAATTTACAGCATTGAGATTTTTCAAACTTTGAAATATGGCTTTGTATTTCAAAGCTGAAAAAATGTACGGATATTATTTTTGAGCAACATACCTTTTTACAAAATTATTTGCTACTTTTGTGAAAATTTCAGAGCAATTCATTCAGCTTGATGAGCTTAAGATCACCCTTGTCACCTGGTAGTTAAAACAGCTGTGTTCTGCTTCCAACTGAGCACAATCTTCCTTCCACTTCCTCCAAATTTATTAACACCTCTTCCTTTTCAGAGAAAAATATCTCATACTTGCAGCCCTGCTAAATGATCACTTGATCAGTATCTAGTCTCTCTGCCTGTCCTAACTGTAGTGTGTCAAATATTTCTATGGCAGGGATAGAAGCTTTAGGGTGGTCTAGGTCACAGAGAAGTCAAAAGTTTTCATGTCTATTGTCACATTCATATTAGCATTTTTGAGCTTCTAATATGCACCTGGGAATGATCTGCATTTAAATATTTCTTTTGTCGTGAGATTCTGGATTATTCTGTTTCGCTCACATCCTTGGATTTAAAATTCTCCTGATGAACTTTGCTGTTTTTCTCTTCCTGTCCCATTTCCTCTCCAGTTCCTAATTTTTAAATTGGCAAGGGTATTGTTCAAGTGGGTTGGATTTCAGCACAAGAAAATTCTCCTTAAAACTTGCCATTTGACAAAAGAAAAAACAGTTTTTTCAAATGATTATGGACAAATGTAGACACCTTTTTTCATCTGCTTTCTTCTGCTATTACTTGGAAGTCATTCTAAAAGTTCTGATTGATAAAATCCATATTCAATGAATGAAAAGCATTGTCTTTGGTTGCCATTTTTGTTTTGTTTAGTGCTTTGTTTAAAACGTAATTTCTGCAATTATCTCAGCATGTTCTCTTGGTGTTTCTATTGAGTCAAAAAAGGTCAAACCCCCTTTACTGGACCATTTATTTGAATGATTATTAGCATTTGTTTCTTTTCATGCTCAATTTGTAAAAGTTAAGATGTTCTAAATAGCATAGCCTTTTGTCATATTTTTGTGTTTCTTATTAAGTCTGTGCAGTGGTTATTATACAAAAATGTCAGAAAATACACCATCATTTCAAATAATTAATGTAAAAAAATTAATTGCATAGTCTAAATGCTAGCAACAGAAGCAAACTGTCACCACTAAGAGTGTTACTGTATTTTGTTAATGGTTTTAAACCAGAAGATTTCTAATATAAAAGAATGCTGAAATGAAAAAGGAAGTGAGAGAATGATGAAATAAAAGTGCTGTGCATTGTGAGACCTGGGGAGTTCAGATGGAGGTGAGAACAGTGCAAGAGAAGCAAAATCCAGGAATATCATTTTCTCTATTGTTTACAGATCTCTCAACAAATGCATTTAGGGAGCTTGTGTCTTCTAAAGGGAACCCAGGCTAACCACGTTAGTTTGCTTTTTTAATGTTTTTATTTATTTCATTTTGTTTTTCACTTGAGTTGTTAAAATTAATTTGAAATAATTTCTTTTCTTGTTTTTTACATTAACAAAATCTGACATTTTATAGACTTTTTATACCTGCTGTAGGTAAAATGTCTCAGCTTGTTATTACACCTTCTGTTGAACATGAATAATGTCCATCCCTGGATCTTCTATACAAACCTTTTTTCATAAATGGTCCCTTTTGACAAAACCATTTGAGTGCTAAAGAACTAAAAACCCCATTTCTATACCTTTGTGAGTTGTGCAGGAGAACTCTCATGTTTGTTTTGTTTACTTACCTGCTGCTTGATCAAAAAGAAACCTCTTGCTCATGGATGACGCAAACAGAATGCAAATGTACCACTCAGAGAAAAGTAGAAGCTGCTTTTTGAGAGAAAGAGAAAGACTAGTTCATTTATTTGAGCAACAAAATTATATTTTGAGATTTTTTTCAATGTATTTCACAGTTTTATTTTTCTTTCTTTCGTGGTATCTGTAGAATTGTAGAACATCTCTGTGTCAGATAACCGGTCCCATAAAAGCATCTGGGATTTTCCTTAACCACTCTTTTTTGTAACCATTTAAAATAAAATGGTTTTCATTTAGACAAAGTTTAAATGAAAAGATTTATATGTAACATCTATGTCATAAGTGACATTCATATGCATCCCTGTCATTTCCAACAGTGGAAATGACAGGGAGAAACAAAAATTGCTCCAGAAAAACTGTAATGGCTCCTGAAAAGGTTCCTGCAATGAAAATGCTCTTCATATAAACTTTGTAACAATCTGACAGAATTAAATAATTCCTCAGATTTTCAATTTTTATGTGGCCTACTTGTTTTCTTTGTGAAATCAGTGGTCTTGCATATTTGCAAACATGCATTATTTATATTTACACCGCTTTCTGTTTGCAGATTGTCAGGATTCATGCTGCCCTCTCCTATTGTCAGCAGTGGTTCCATTCTGGCTCTGTGGTTTACAACAGACTTTGCTGTGAGTGCGCAGGGCTTCAAAGCAGTATATGAAGGTAAGAACATATGTCAGTGTGGGTACTCGCACAGAAACACTGCTGGAACATATTTTGAAGCTACAAGAAGAGATTATATTGAGAAATATTGGCTAAATGAAGCATGATATATCGCTTGTGGTACTTCAAAAAACACATACAAGTTAGAGCTTCTTCTAGATTAGGAATACTTTTTTAAGAAATAAATCATACAAGCAAGAGTTAATTATCTATTATTTATTTATACTTCTATAATTACCTGGTATTCAGATTGCCTTTCTTGTCGCTGCCAAACAAAATGATTGCTTTGTTTAGATTTGAATCGCAGAAAAGCAGTTTTATTCATTTGTCTCAGTCAGTTGTGACTCCATATTGTCTTGAGAGCTCAGGAGTGTAAACATTCACATCAAGAGCTGACATACATCTCCAACATTTCTTCAAACTTCAGGTACAGCTGTAAGACAGACATCAATTTGAATAAGTGTCTGAATTTAAATGGGCGAACATTGACTCAGCTCGGAGATGCTGACTTTCTTAGTTAAAAAATTGTTTTATATAAATCTGCGTTAGTAATCTATTGACATGTCTTTTGTATGCTTTTCATATTTCTGTGGTAATAGGGAGTTTTATATCAGTCCGTCTTTCACTGAGTCTCACATTTTTTGTCGTAAGCATGATAAGGCAAATGTTCCATGTTTGGATGCGACGTGAAAGCTTAGTCTGACCTTTCAGAGAGACCCACAGACACACACACCCCGTTGTGTAACCGTTTATCCATGAATCATGGACTCTAAATATCAAACACAAGCTCAAAAAGCAAGAAATTCACTGACTGTGGTCTATATTTGGGTGTGCTGCGGTTTCTCATTTTGCCTGTGTATTCTGAGTGTTGCATTTGAGAGTTTGTGCGTGTGTAAACTTCTGGGTGAGTGTCAATGACTCTTTGTCTAAAGCAAACCTTTCAGCCACTAAGTTTTATTCTGAGAAGGTTTTCTTGCATTTTTCTGGTTCTGTTTGAAGTGATTGTCTCCTTGGCAAACGCTCATTTTTCTGTCTGATTGTAAGAGATGAGTATGTAACAACTTTCAAGGCTGTCATCAAGGTGTTCTTGAACTCTGTCTAAATAGATTTCATGGACATAAACTATCCGTATGTTTGAGAAACACCCTTCAAACATCTTGTCATGAAAAGTTTTGAGAGGTTTTGCATGGGTTTTTGTGATTATGTCACAGAGAGCTTATCTAGTATTTACATATAAGTGAGACTTTGATCACAATAATGATACAGTGTTGGTGAGAACAGACACATTTTATATTGTCACATTTTATAATGTCTCTATAATAGGACTTTCAGGTTTAAATTTGGAGTCTTATTGCTAGAATCAAAGAGAACATTCTGTTTAGGAAAATGCTTTTCTATTTAAACCACTACTTTTATAGCAGGTCAGTCTAATTTCCTTGTTAAAATGATCACAAACCACATCTTTAGTCAAGTCTGTTGCATAATTTACTTTGATAAATGAATGCGCATTATAAAGCTAACGGCATGTGTAAAGATAGTTAGAGATATTTGACATCTCTTCATCTGCACGTCCACCTCCTTTTTTTAAAATTTCACCCTGAAGCTAAATTTAAAATTGCTGAAAAGCTACAATTAACTCTAAAACATACATATTTGACTTCTCTACAAAAACAACCTTTAAGAGATAAAGAAAATGTCTCATCACTATTCATATATGTGCATCATTTAAAGAGGTACAGCTTAAATATATTTAATATTCAACATAAGGAGATAGAACCACCTGCAATTTTCAGAAAGTAGGGATGAAAATTAACAGATTTTTACAGATTCATGGGCTGTACGATGCGAGTTCATGGATAGAGAAGCCATGATTAGAGACAGTCTAGCTGTCTAATTGTTTTTATAAAATCTGATCCATTCAGTTGAAAGATGAAAGTTATTTTTGTACAAAAGCATGTAGTTTTTGTTCTTCTGCTTTTCCTGTGGTGGGACAGTATTATTTTTCTTAATATAATCTTTTTCTCTAGAACAGAATTGGATCAACTGTGGCAAAATAAAACCAAAAGAGATTTAATGAGCTCTAAAGTCCAGTGCTATTTAAATTTATTTTCTAGCTCAGCTGTTATTCACAATATACTCAGTGACTCCCAGACTTCATGTCTTGCCTCACTTTTAAAAAGATTTATTGCTGTATTTTGAATCAGAATGGCTAATTTGATTAAATGCTTCCCTGGTATACCTTCTTAAACCTTCAACCAAGTGATATTCCTGCTGCATTATAAACTAATCTGCTTTGAAAGGGTTTGTTTATTGTATGTACTTCAACACAAAGTAATGGTAACAGAGGTCTAAAGAGATAACCTCCTGATAAAGTGGTGAGGGAAGAGATGACTTAGCAGATAGAAGATGATGTAAATTGAATTATTTTCTTAATAATTAAAATAAAATGAAAAAAAAATCTTAGAGTTGAAAAGCACAAGAAATTCTCCCATCACCCCCAATTCCATCTTTAACCAGAAAAAAAGAGTAGTAGCATAGTATTTAAATGCGCGCACTACTGCCTTGTCAGTTATTAGGCATATGCAGCTCTGGCTATAGACTTGTTTGAAAATATAAGCATTAAGCCAGTTTCGAAGTGTTTTTTTTTTTTAAACAACTGCATTTGTGCTAATTTTTTCGGGAATGAGAAGCTTAACAAATGTTCGGTACTCTTGATCCTAAATGTGGAAAATCATAAATATTTCAAATGTAAATGGCTGCTTCACCTTAAATGAATTTCCACTTAGTAACATGGACCTCTAGCAGCACTTCCCTTGAGTGTTTGTAAGGTGCTTTTGCCAGTAAAATAAACCCTGATGCTTTACTTTTCTTGTTCTCAGTTTCTGAACTCTGTTATTGTCAGCATGTTTGAAAACTGCTATTGGTGCTACTTTAGAGCTTTTAACTTTGTATGACACTATTCTTTTTTAACAATGTAATTTGTAGTGATTAAGATAAAAGAAATACCAACATTAAATTCATCAACTCACACAAATCTAATCTCTAAGATACATATGCAAACTTAAAAAATATTACATATTACAAGCAAAACTCTCAGTCCAGTGCTCAGTTGGTGACCTGTCTGGGGTGTACTCCAGTAAAATACAGCAAAATTGATTGAGCTTGATATTGTAGAGAGCCTGTGCTCCATTATGATGATTGTAATATTGCACCTATTTTCTCTGTCTGTAGTACAAGTACACCTCTTGATCAGACGTTCAGCTGGACAGTTTTAAGCCCTTTCGTCAGACTTGATAACTCCAACGTCCCAAAGCATATTTAAAACAAAAGTAATATATGAAAAGATTCAGAGACTTTTTGCTGTTTTATCCTGGTAAAAATCAGTCCCTTGTCCTTCACTTTTCTTCAGACAGTGAGTCTGTGCTCTTGGCTTTTGAGAAACAATTGCTTCTTGGAGGCATTTTACCCAATCGCTAAAGTTTGCCCGTGATGTATGTAATGCACCAGTTCAAAGCTATGAAGCTTCCCGGAAATTGCCTGGTCAGTATTCTACCATCCCCCACTGTGAAGAGGGAAGTGCAGAGAAAAAACAAAGTGGCTGTTAATGTTGGCTCAATATTTGGAAGCGTGGCTAACCCAAACTGAATGGCTTCTTTCACTTCGACCACTGCAAATGCAAAATTTACAGACAGACTGCAATTCTAAAACAGCATAGACAATTAACATAATCGCCGCAACTTAACCTTCGAATCGAGTGGAATAGCGTAGGAAGGCAGTGGTCAGGTTGGCTGTTTCGGATAATCTCCGATTCTGCACAGAACCTGACTATTTCTTGCTCAATAGTCAGGTTCTGTGCAGTAGATTAACTTAAATCTATAGTGCACTTAAAGTTTTTCATAAAATAGCTCTTCAAATAATCTCTGCTGAGCGTACCTAGTACAAGGTGACCTCAGCGGGGTGAAAATACGAGTAATGCATCTCCTCTGTTCAGATGAGGGGACATTTTTGTTTGCTTTTGGGAAAAATAGATGTTAGGATCCATGTGCCAAAGTGGAAAACCATGTTACCTGCAAAAGGTGCTAAAGCTGACTGCTTTAAGGCATGGGGGCATGTCAGCGCCCACAGCAAGAATCACTTGTTGATCTGTCTCCTTTGAAAAAGCTTGCAGATCACTTATGGGGAAATCAATGCAATTTCAACACATCTTGAACATTTGAATCTTCTTCCTTTTTCTTGCTTGCATGATCTGCTTTATTCTGCCTTTCATTCATGTTTCACATAGAGTTATACTGTATTCATGAAGTTGTAAACGCGCCCATCCAATACAGAACATTTCAGCAGTCTGCATGTAATTTTTTGCCTTTGCTCGTAGCTGTCCTCTCTTTGGTCACAGGTGCTGCAGTGTGTGTTGTCACTATTTAAATTTCTTTTCTAATTTTATTAGCACATTTATTTTAGGACTAGTTTAAGATAAGGGCTTTTTTTTAGCCGGGTGAACTGATATTTTATTATATACAAGTCTTTGTACAATGACAATAAAGCAATCTTGGAATCTTCAGACACAAACATGGCAGAAGGAATCAATTTAATGTGCCACACTGATGAATATATTCATCCAATCGTGTGTAACATTGTAAAATTATTATACATAGTCTCTAGACATTATATTAACTTCTAATAAATTGTCAAAGGTTAAAAAAAACCAAAGAGAAGCGCATTCTGTCATTTCTTTAAATTAATCAGGTTATTCATTATTCATTATTTCTTTATCTGTAGTTGTCATTGTGTGTCAGTGCTCACCCTGGACAGGTTGTCAACTCACCACAGGACAATACGGAGATATACATGACAAACAAACATACCTGTACAAACTCACTTTAAGGAGAGTTTACAGTCTCCACTTATTCTGACATGCTCAGGCCTAATTGCTGCAATATAACAATTATAATATCTGTAAAGACTACACATGTGAAGTAAATGTTGTAAATAGGTGAAACTGATTGTTGGTGCTGTTTTAGGAAAATCTCTTCCTTTAGCTGTACTTTGGGAATTAGACAAACATAATTTGTGAGAAAAACTACAAGAGGAATAAGGGGAAACAAATTTCCTTTCAACTTTTCTATAAATCTATGATGATGTAATAATCCTTTTTTCATTAGTCCTTAGAGGGCATTTAGTTACTTTCTGTTCGGTATGTGTGCATGATCAGGGACTGTTTTTTTTTTTATTCTTACCCATTTGGTTGATATAACAGGGATGTGTATGTTATAGAGCGCCATTTTCATGCTTACTTAGAACACGTGTCTGCATGAGTATGAGTAAAACATGTTAAAAGTTAATTCCCATTGGTGTTGGCACAATTTTTTTGTTTTCACCTCCTCTCTCCCTAAGCGTGTTGTTGACTGATGTAGAATCCATTAGGGTCACTTCTGGGAGCTTCCAAATCTCGCTGATTAATGCATGGTTTTGCAAACACAGAGGCCAACAGCCAACTGCGAATGAAAAACACATAAACTCATCGCAGGATTGCGACTTAGGGATTTCGTTTCCATACATATAATGTGCTGCAGAAGAGGGATTTCTTTCATTTTTTTATTTTTTTATTTTTTCAAGGCCTCAAGCAACATAATTTTCTTTGTACTGCTTGTATTTCAAAGAGTTTTGATTTGTAAAAATCTCAGAGGCATACCAAAACTATTGCAGAAAATTGCACTATTCTAGGAAGGAATTGTGACATATTAATAATACAATATTGCTGGCTCGTCAGCTGATAAAAGTGGCAGGTGATTGATCCTGAAAATGGATGGGGATTTAATATTAATATTATTTTAAACTGACATTATGCCTCATTACATTTTAAATGCAGAAACTTATTTATGCATGTGTACTGATCAGAAATCATATTATAATGTACATTAAGAGGTGTGGGAGAGGTGCCTGTTTCTAGACTTCATTGGGGAATGGACGGATACACTCTTGACTACTTGCACCACAGTGTGTTAGATGTGCTACCTACTGTATAGTACATAATGCATTGTACTATGTTAAGTTTTGTTTGTTGAAGCAATAAGTATTTATGAAAACATACAAAGGATACTTTGGAAAGCAAGCACAATTTAAAATGACTACATACATATTTAAAATGACTATTTCCTAAAGAGAATGAAATGTAAAGTCAGAAAATACATGAAATATCAAAAAGAATGAATGGAGATCTGTTTGTGTAAACCTACATATAAATGGCTTAGCTGCTGTATGTTACCACTGCCATGTTTCCTGAGCTTTTGGCTTCACTATTCAGCCACTTGATGTTTGCTAATTCCAGTCCATCTGCTATACATGGCTTTTTCTAATAGAGGGGTCCATGGAGGACTGGAGACAGGAGCAGAAAACAAAACTCCAAAAAGAGGCTTTATACTGACAAGACAGTTCAAACTTCAAACCTACTCATTGTTTATCTGAATTATTTGTGTATATGGCTGCACTCACTTTGAATTAGTTAGTGTGGTAGCATTAAAATGTAACAGTGACATGCAATGCATTATTTCAAGCATCATTTAAAATATTTCTTTATGCGGCTGACTGATGGTGCTGAAGTTACCATCAGATTTTTTTTACTTTTTATTCTGCACACTAATAAATGTCTAACTTCCTGGAATCTGGATTGCATTTGATCACCTCAAAGTCAAAAATAGATGAACTTCTCAGAACTTTCAGCTTCAAAGCAGAAATATTGTTTTAAAATCTTTATTCCATTTGTGAGAACACGCAAACTAGTTTTTCTAAAGTTTTAGGCTGAGACAAGTGTGGAATCCACAACATAAATACATGTTTACCATAAATATTCTACCGTAATACAGATTTTGTGAAACAGTTCTTTTGTTTGAAAGCATCACACATGTAAGTACAAGTAAAAGGCACGTTTTATTTTCTCTAACTTTAAAGCCTTTGTTTCACAAATTATTTACTGTATCAGTTTTTTCTAATGATAAAACTTGTATTTTTCTAATTATAATAGGTAATTTAATTAATGTTTTAGGTACATGTTTGGACATAAATTATGGTGTCACTCGAAATATAAGAATCATTCATTTTGTCTCAGGAATTTCCAATTTGGTTATTTAATGTTTAGTGTGAAACGGGAAACAAGAACACATTAGAAAAGCGTGCAATAAAAAAATTCATTGCTTCAATCTTCTGAAAAATTCAAAGTATGCTTAGCATCTACCTTGACACAGCCGTTGCATTATCTAGTTGTGTTTAATCCCCTGTTAATTCCTGAATTATTTACCTGCTCAGTTTAAATGTAGACTAATATTAAATATTTCTCAGTATTTAAACATATTAAACCAGTGCACACAGTTTAGGTTATGTGATAAGCCTTCAGTCACATGCAATTGTCTAATCTTACTTCCCATCCTTATTATCCGATTGCAGGGGATTATTTTAAAAATAAGCTCTTTTCAATTTTTAGCGAAACTCAGCCATTTATTTTTTTTGCACTTTTCTATTGTCAGCAGTAAATAGTAAAAAGACTGTTGCATGGCTGAGTAAAATCAGATGTATTGTACAAAAGGAAAGTTTGCATAAACTCTTACACGGATCAAACTGTATAATTGATTTTTCAGGATGCCGCAGCTATCATCATGGATGATAAATTAAGGATGTTTTACTTTTGAAGCTCAAAGTAAAACTGGTTGTTTGATCAGTCATACAGATGCAGTTAATAAGTTCAAAACATATAGATCTTATTGAAAGGATGTCCTGCTGTGAAAATGTAATGAAAAAAGGAGAAAAACAATACTTGAACCATAAAAACACTGGGGGTCCTCTGGTGCTCATTCATTAGAAGTGTGTTGATTGTTTAAATGAAGTTTCATATGTTCAGTGAGATGCATGGAGAACAAACAGGAAACTGTACACCGCATGAGCCGTACTTTGATAGTTATATTATTTTAAATCAAAAAGAGAATAGATTTTTTCTATCGTTCTTTAAAATATGGTGAAGAATGCTGCAATGTTATTATTTTTGTTATTCTCAGGCTAACCAGCTGATCAAAAAATTTCCAAAGTAAATTCATAGAGATCTTTTAAGGTCAGTGCACGAAAATAAAGCAGAACTGCCTTATTTTGCTACAGATTCATTTAAATTTAAACTATGTTCACCTGTTTACACATTTTAACGATAAAGCATCAAAAAGATAGTCATGTCTTTGTGTACAAAAGCTCTATAAAAAACAAATGCATGATGCAGGCCTTTTTTTCTTTCTATTGACCTGGTGTCCCTAGCTCCTGACAAAATCTGTGTGCACTTCATTGAGAATAATAGGCTGGCGAGTTTATTTAAAGCAAGTGGATTCAGCAGGGAGGCTTCTACAGCAAACACTGCAAATCATTAAAGGGAGGAAGGCCTACTGGAGAATTTGTCAACTTGGACAGTCAGGTGCTGCTATGTCTCTGTGTGTTTATGTGTGGCAGCGAGGTGAAGAGATTAACAGAATGAGAGATAGTGAGAGGAAAGGGAAAAGTTTTACCTTACACCATTAACCCATATTGACTGAAACACCGTAGGAAGCTCTTCACTGTGGGAGTGTGTCATATAACGCTGTCGGTGCTGACGCCAGAAGTAGTCGGCTGTATCGATTGAAATAGCAATGTCAACTGTCCTGCTGTGTGAGAATATGTGAGGTGTGTGCGTGTGCGGGCGTGTGTGGGGTGTGCGTGTGTGTGTGTGTGTGGTGTTACTTTGGTGGGGTAGCAGAAAAGGGTTGAGTTAGGCAGCTGTCATTAGATCAGGTTGATGGCGCAAAGAGCCATAAAGTCTCACTCACGCACATGTTGTGTGATTTTGTAATAAGTTTCTCAGCATGTAGAAAGGGCAATGACACATTTCAATCATCAATGCAAAGCAAAATGTACCTGATCTCCATGGGCCAACCAGACTCCAGGCATAGTAGCATATAGCAACAGCTAGATTAAAGGATGTCCAGTCTGACACATCAGTAATGTTTTTGCAACTCTTTCAATCCCATCTGGAGATTTACACATGGAAAAATTCATTGTGGGTCGAAGTATTACGTCTAAACTGAAGCTTAATTTGTTCTGCAAATTAGAACAGAATCATCCTGGTGTACCAGGAGCATGAAAATCTATAGGTATATATGTACTGCAATTTTGTGGGAAAAAAAACAACTATTTTCTGAACTCTAGAACATAATTTGTCACAAATTTGAATTTATATGTGTACCCAAAATAAATATTTGTACACAAAAATGCTTTATGAGCCCAAGCATTCATTTCCTCAGTGACACTCTCCCTCTAGTTCTGGGAAGTGCCAAATAAATTCTCAATCAAAACCAACAGGGCCTGATGCTGAGAGACATCCCCACAGCATGATGCTGCCACCACCATGCTTCACAGTGAGGATGGTGTATTTGTGGTGTGTCCACCAATAGAAAGACTGATAAATCAAAAACTTGGCTTTTTTGTCACTAAGACAGAGAGGGGCAGAGCTCTGATTTTTGCAATTGAAGCCTGAAGTCGTCTCTTTATATTAATTTCCGTCTGACTATTGACCACCAAGATACTTAAACTTCTGGCAGAGAGTCACTCCTGACCAGAAAAGACCAAGCCACCTTTCTTTTCTGATTAGGAACCATGACCTCAGATGAAGAGAAAATTAATTTCACCCCAACTACTTCAAGATCAGCTGTGAACGTTTGTCAGTGTATGTGGAAGGTCATGGCCAGAAGTCTGCAGAACCACATTGTCTGCAAAAAGCAAATATCTGCCCTTTTGTCCTTTAACTGTCCTCACTATCCATGATCTCCTTGAGATCCTGTCTGTGAAAAACCCCAAACAGAATCAGTAACAAGGAGCAGGCCTGGCAGAGTTCAAAATGAACTGTCAATTTGGCAAAAAAGTTGAACACAGCTCTTGTATTTCATTCAGTCCTCAAAAGTTCAAACCCCTTCCATAACTTTAAAAGGGTTGTTATGGATTTCATCTATGTATTATAAATCACTGGAATTCAGGAATGAAATATTTTTGATATATAGATAAAAATGCAGACATGGCTCTTTCTGCAAGAATAAAACTTCACTCACCTCTGTATCCCAAATGCTTGAAGTGGCTGACTGTGCAATTGCTCAGTCAGCAGTTTACACTTTAATATTAAAACCAGGTAATATTTATTTGACTACTTGGGGGAACTCATGGAATATATATGGTGAACAGAGTATTTAGTCAAAATGGTCCCTTAGGTGTAACATGCTGTAAGTTTTTATACTTTTTACCCAAAACATACCATAACAGTGCATTACGGGCAAGACACTTTATACAGAGTGCACATAATACATAATTCATAATACATAAGCGCACAAAATACATTTCTACATGCAGACAGTATGTGATGAATTAAAATCACTGTGACAGCAGCTTTAGACAAATATACATTTTGATAAAATGTATCATTTGTGGCTCAGCTCTTTATAAAACTGCAACTGTCAGAGAATTTCTGTAATCTGATAATTTTAAATTGTTTAAAGTTTCCAATTAGGATTAAGTGTGTACCAAAAAATCCAAATTTCAATTTGTGCAGTGGATTTATAAATTGTTGATGATCACCTATATACTTATGAGTTACCTTTAATTTTTCCTCTGACCTGACCGTTTTCCTTCAGAAAAAGCCCATTCATCTCTCCCAAATGTATTTTAAAATCTAATCTAATCTAACAATCTGAAAATCCTATTTGTGGCTAAAGGCTTACAACATCTCTTGCTATTGCTTGTCACTGGTGGTCTGAGTCTGCTTTGCTCATTTGTTTTACTGTCTTTGTTTAGCTTCACATTATTTGAAATTATAAAACTGAACACTAGATCCAGTAGATTTAGAATAATGCATTTGACATGTATGTTTGATTGCCACATGTTGATGCGCTGCTGTCCAAAAGAGCACTTTAAAAACATCAGTGCTAAACCAAGAATAAAAGCAGCAGAGACTGTAAACATGCGTGAATCAGTTGAGCAGAAGGAAAAATAAATAAGTCTTATTTCAAAGGGTGAGGAAGAGAGAGCCCAAAAGCAGGAAAGTAGACTGGAGAGGAACGAAGTGGAGGGAATCCCTGGAATACCAAACATTTCTCCTACTGAAAGAAAAAAAAAAAAAACTGGGAGTAGAGGAAGGGTTGCAGTGAAAGATGGGAAGCATCCCTAGAATACCAAAGAGCATAAATGCTTAGAGGCTTTTCAAGACATTTCCACTCAAAATTAAATCTCTCTGCAAGTAGTTAAGAATATCATATAAACGTGAAATGAGGGGTGCCTGCATGTTTTGAGTGATTCTGTGGAATTGTTTGTTTTAATTAGAGAGCTGTTGGCTGCAAAAATATTTCTGCAAGAAAAGTTCCAGTCTTGGAACAGTGAAGAAAGAAGGAAGATTACAGGGGATGATGGACAAAGTGATAAAATAAGTAATGAAAAGTCACAGTAAAGGAAAGGGGATGGGAGAAGGGAGATCTGACTCAACGAATCATGCTCACTTGGCTGATCTTGTACCTTTTCCCAAGATGCATTCTGTTTGAAAGGTGCCTAAAAATAGACTACACACAGATACATTTAGAGACTTACACCATTCCCCAGGGTCCACTCACTGTCATGCTAGGTAAGACATATACTTTACAGACACCTGTATACAGACTGTATGTTGTCCAACATTAAACGATTGGCATAACTTGTTTGGCTTTCTATGCAAAAGTAGAATGAAGAGAGACAATTATTTTGTATGTATATATCTGTTGGAATTGGGACATTTAACATTTGGTCAATTTTAAATAATTAATAACAGATGTTTAACTTGTTAAAATAGAATAATGCATATAATCATAAGATGTCAGATAACTGTGAGCTTTCAGAAATTAGGCTGGCAGTATGGGGCAACAAAAGGTGTAGTGCAACACACCAATACAGTGTTGTAAGTCTTCACAATATTTTTAAACAGTCTTATACAAACTTCTTATACAAACCATACATCATGAATATATTTCTTGCCTTGTCTTGATACAGGTCACCTGATCTGGTTCAGTGTCTCATCAAATTTTGGGATTTTTGGATCATGATACCTGGAATGGTGTTCATTCTGTAATTTACCAGGGGAACCTTGTCTGATAATTTTCCACTACAACGTGGGATGTTTGCATTTTAACTCCCCTTCCTTTCCTAGCCAGATTTCGGCCTGGCCCACTGCATTGCTGTGACTGTGTGGAGTGGGATTTGTTATGGTGAAAAGGTGGATGAGCAGTATTGCACACTGCCCTGACTAACTGCACCTAGCAGCTGTAACACCTGAAATAAAAATAATTCTTTATATTGGGTTTTCTTTGGGCTAAAGAACACATTATTATACTTATTGTGAATTGCAAGGAGTTTCCCAGCCAGCAGAGAAACACAGACCCTCCATCGTGTGATTTGACATGATTTGATTCTACAGAAGTTTAGGGTTCACAGATGAGTCTACAACAGAGGCTCTCAAGACAGAACTTTGCAGCTTCACTGGAAAATGGAACAAAATTTGAGGACTTATAAAAATATATATTTGTAACTAAACCAGACAAAAGCTCACTTTTGTCTGCACACCTTTCCAGTCATACCTATTGACATTCAATGCTGGAATGTTGGGCTATTGTAAGGTAATGTAAATTAATTACTTTGAAAATTTGAAGCAAGTTTTTCCGCTATTGCAGTTTGCAGAGTGCCAACATTGAAATGGCTATATCTTCATTTTTTGTAAATATTTCTTTGTGTTTGACATAATTACAGAGCTTAGAATCCACATTTTTAGAATCTGTAAATAACTCACTGGTTTTGTCATGGCCAGTCACAAAATTAATATTTCTTAATTCAGATGATTTTCTGTTTTTAGTAACTGTCTTTAGTGACTGTCTGATTTCCTCCATCTTTTAAGTTTATTTCAGGATTGAAAGGTAAACTTTAAAGTATAAGAAAGTAGAAGTCATCTATTATTTAAATGTTATTTGAATATGATTATTTTCCCTCAGAACAAAGATGGAATTGTGCTATTTAATCATTGCATGGCATTTAGAAGAACCATCCTTTACTCTCATTTTGGCTGTAATCACAGCACAATCACAGCGGTATGGCCATGAACATTTTTTAATCAAGACATTGGACTCTCTTCACTTCCATCTCTTTTTCTCAATAGCTTGGTGATAGTAATAATGCATTGGAATCATGTACAGTACATCCCATTTTCAACCCATTTTTATAGGTCTTCAAAACTATAAAGATTATTTGGTCTTACGTGTAATATGTTTTCAGTTTTGAGACAGACATGTTTTTACCTTTACATTTATAACAAAAGCAGTTGCATCTAATCAAAACCAGAAAGGCAAAACTTAAAGGATTTCCTTTGACAGTTCAATTATCATCATAATCTTGGCCAGGTCTGCCATGTTTTGCACTCAAATTGCCTGTGTTGCTCAAGACTGTTTTGCTGGGTCATTTCCATGTAGTTCCTGTGGCAATCGGATATCTTGAGTATTCTGAGTCTTTCGCATAGAGCCATGAAAATGTGATATCATCATTTCATGATTATAATAGGAGTGAAAAGAAAGATGTAGAGTTAAGAGTCCACTTCTCTTTGCCAGCAGCCATTAGCTATTTTACCTTGTCATATCTTTCAGAAGCACCTAATCATCCTCCTACTGTAGATTCTCTATAGTGAGGCTGCCTCTTTGTCCATCCCACTCTCTCTCTTTCTTTTGCTCATATACATCTTTTCACAGGGAACTGTGAATGTGAGGGTAACTGGCTTTCTTTACAACCAGTCTGTCTTTGAGATGTTAGTCCTGAGGCCATTATTTTTTTATGAATCATTACTAATGACCTGCATGTAAAGTACAAATGCACTAGGGGCAAAAAGTTGGTCACTTTTCTGGTGCTGAGTTGAGCCACATCAGTGAGACATGCAAAGGTCTGATTTATTTGACTCATTAATTTGACAATATCCTACAATTAGTAACCCAACGATAACCCCTAATAGCTTCCATCATTGGCTTGTGCACATCTGTGCACCTTGTCTCTTTAAGAAGCACCTGCTCTTTCCAACACTCCGACTTCAGCACGTCATCATAACAGCGTTCATCTATTAAGCATTTACCAACGTTTGTAGTATTTCACTGAGAAGTAGCTCACACAATGCATATGATTAGGTGGTTATTAATTGATGCAGTCGCTTGTCTGAAGCAGCTGAGTGGGAGAGTTGCAGGGGAGGGGTCCTCTGTGAGACAAAAGCTCAGCTTGGAAGCTGCACCTCCAAAGAGGAGCTTCCTGGAAAAGGTTGTGCTTGGTGAGAATGAGTATTTCTGCAAACAAAATGGTTTTCAGGGTGGAAGATAGTATAAAAGCAACACTTCTGGCATGATTATAACATGATGTAAAGCTCAAAAAAGTCAGTGCTGTGATGTATATATGGTTGAACTTATTTGATTTTAAGGTACCGTATTTTCCGGACTATAAGTTGCTCCGGAGTATAAGTCGCATTTTTTGAGGGAAATTTATTTGATAAAATCCAACACCAAGAACAGACATGTCATCTTGAAAGGCAATAAAAATAGAATAGAGGCAACAACAGGCTGAATAATTGTAACGTTACATGACAAACAACGAACTGAGAATGTGCCTGGTATGTTAACATAACATATTAAGAGTTATTCAGATAACTACAGCATAAATAACATGCTAACAAGTTTACCAAACCATCCGTGTCACTCCAAATCACTAAACGCAATGAAATCTTCATCCTCAGTGTAAACAACTCCGCTAACTCCGAAGGTAGAAT
>CAEGAG010014756.1:0-36349 GCA_903067065.1 Brachyrhaphis terrabensis | reverse complement strand
CACTCTCTGACCTTTCCCAGGGACCTAGATAAGATAAGATAAGATAAGATAAGATAAGATAAGATAAGATAAGATAAGATAAGATAAAATAAAATAAAGACTAACTGGCTCTGAAGTATCATGGTGTGTTAGAGCCATTGTAGACAGAAAGAGAGTAAAATTTGCCAAAAAAAAATCTGAAAGTTTGAGATTAATCAGAGCAATTTCCTTGAACAAATTGGGAGATTTCTGAGCTCCAAAAGTTGAAAATTTGCTAGTAAAAAATTCTAAAATTTTGTGATTAATCTCAATATTTTTTAAGAAATTTGAAATTCAGAAAATTTTCGACTTGTGGAAATTTTTAACTAGAAATAGTAAACAAACCAGAAAAAAAAGACATAAAGGCAAAAATAAGCCTGTCACAATAAACAATTAATCACATCAATAAATTTAAATCAGCTCAACAATTTTCATTTGGAGGACTAATATTCTGAAAGACCATTTTGTTTACAGAGACTTCATAATCCATTTTAATTACGGTTTCGGTTACATGTGGCTTTTATTTATGGTTTTTGTTTGCTTAGTTTTATTTTGGATATTTAATACACCTTCCAGTTCCAGTGCTAGGTGTTCTTTACACCTAAAATCCCAGTTTATTGGTCTTTGAAAGGGCGAACTAGTATTATTGGGGCCATTAACATTATGTTACTTGACAATGGTCTCAAAATAACAATATTATCTTTTATCACAATAATTTCTGGGACAATTTATTGTCCAGTAAAATGTGTTATTGTGGCAGGCTGAGGTAAAAATCCTTTCAGCTGCACAGCATTCCAAACTTCTTCTATGCACAGAAGTCAACAAAAAGAATTCAACTTCTTGTCACTAGTATCAGCATAACTCTAGAAAATAATTTTCCTTCCACTTCACACTTCTGCACTACTTCATGATGGTCTATCTCACAAATCCAAAGAATTTATGGTAAAGTTTATCATTGTAATGGGAAAAAATGTGACAACGGACACGGTCTACAAATACACCGTAAATAACCAGTTGTTTGCTTCCATAATCTGGCGCCAAAAACACAACAATTAAAAGAGGCAGCAGCAGCGATACAACATCCATAGGAACAGAAACGCACCAAAGCTCAGTTCACCAATAAACAAAGTACAACTAAGCTTTGAGATGAATGTTATGAAGAATGGACATCATTATAGAATTAATTTAGGAATGCAAAGTGTCAGTAAGCATTTGATTGGTTAATTTTCGCTCTCTACAACTGAGTTTATGAATAAACTTAACAGTGAATATACCATTATCTTGTTTTATGTAAAAGACATTTTTCCTCTTAAGTATGAAATCGGTCAATATTAAACCTAAAGTGCCAATAATCAAAATTTTAAAGTCTGGTCTTTAAAATTGTTTAGAAGCATTACTAAGGATTTTGAAAATGTCTGGAACAGTATGAATAATCTATGACAATATTATATAAATGTTATTGTTTTAAAATTAACACCATTTAGTGTTTTCTAAATAGCTTATTGATCCAGTATCAACCTTGCCAATCAAGCTGTCTTCAATGTTGTTAAAAAGTGCAGACTGATTGGAGCAGTTTTACTCATATGGGTTGAAATCCTATTTGTGGGGTTTAATCTTGATTAAAACACAACAACATTATTGCATTATTAACTTTGTGGACTTTCTACACTTAGGCATGTTTCGGTTTTGAAGCTGAGATTTCTTCAGCAACTCCAGCTTAAAGCTGCTTTCCAATTTATTTAACCTATCCCTCAAACAGTAAACTCTGTTAAATATTTATGTTGTGTAGCTATGTTTTCTTTGTCTCGTGATGTGCTCTATAAACGCATTGCTTCATTACCTTCAGCTGTGTGTTGAAGGCGTCTATTTCCAACAGTTTAGCTCTGGTCTCTCTCTCCACTGAATCCAGCTGCTCTTTGAGCTGCTGCCTGCTATTCTCCTTTTGTTCAATGGCTTTCTGCAGCGATGACAGGCTGTCACCTAAACACACACACAGAGTAGATGGTGTTAGTTCGATAAGCTCAGGCAGCAGGACAGCTCCTGGTTTCTTAGGAGTTACTATCAAATTCAGGAAAAATGTTCAGAGTCTTGGCTGCTGCTGTAAAACAAACCTTATATGTTTCTGATATAGTACAAGAGCTTTCAGAGCTCAGAACTTTTTCTAACATCATGGGAAAATTTAGAAAGATGGAAAGAAACAAACAAACAAAGAAAGGAGAAAGAGAAAGAAAGGAAAGAAACAAAGAAGAAAGAAAGGTAAAACAAAAGAGAGAAAGAGAAAGAAAAGGAGAAAAAGGAAAGAAAGAAAAGCAAATAAAGGAAGACATATTGAAAGAGAAAAGTACGGCATGACGCAAAGAAAGAAACACGGAAAGAAAGAAAATGTTTTCTCATTTTCTGGATAAAACACTAGAGTCCCATGCTTTTCCAGACAGAAACTCTGCTGTATGTGTTTGACTCACTGTGCAAACTGTTCTGCTGGACCTGCTTTAACTGCTCATTCAGATTCTGCTTGTCAGGAATGAGCCTCCCCAGCCACTGTTGAGAGTCCTGCATACAACAGAAAAACATCAACCACAAACTAACACACACCTCACACCTCTGCTTTCACTTACAACTAGGGCGGTTGTAAACAAATGTTTTAGTAATCGAGTATTCTATCGAGTATTCTTACGATTAATCGAGTAATCACATAAAAAAATTTGATAAACTAAAATAGTGGTAAATCTAACATAACAGCAGTCAACATCAGTCTAATTTTTCATATTTGAGCAACTCTAACTATTACCGTTCTGTATTTTAGAAAATTTGTTAACCTAAAGAAAAGTTATACAAAAATCTGAAATTATATTCAATTCAATAATAAAGAGGCAGGCTCACAAATATGCTTATAAAAAGATGTCTATTCTCCAGCTTTTAGTTTATTTTTTAATCTTCAGTCAATGTAATAGATGAACTCTCACCTTACCCAGACATTTATAGCTTTTGTGTCCACGTTAGCGATGGGATTTTGTCACACACAGAAACATCTACCAACCATATACCGCCACAATGCGCTCCGCCACCCAATTGTTGAGACCGGGATGATATGAAATTTATTTTGCGGTTCGTCCATAAAGCTACACTTATGTTAATCATCAACTACAGCACAGGTGGCCGCAGTGTTCAGTTAATCTGCTCACCTGTACAAATACTCCTGCCGCACCACTCGCTCTGAACCAGCAGCTCCAGTAGGAGAAAAGCTGCCGAACTCCAGGTATCACACCTACCAATTTAAGGATGCTTATTGATCCCCGAAAACCGATAAAATGCTGTACATTACCATGTTACCGTCAATCAATAAAATCCTACCAGACCGAACTTGAAAATTGGACGTTTTGCTGCCAACACGTAACTTTTGTCAACAACTCATAGGCGGAAGTGAGAGCACTGCGCAACACAAATAATGACTCGGCAGGAACATGGTGCGCTAATTAATAAAACACAATTTAACAAAGCTTTGAGGCAGATACATTTTCCTCAAGGAATTTTAACAATTGAGGTATTCAAAGTCCTAATTCTCCTAAAGCTGAAGATTACAAAAACACAACACCCAAAGGTGTGCAACATAACAGAGTTAGATAAATGAGATGGGAAAGAATGTCTGTGTGTGTGTGTGTGTGTGTGTGTTGGGTTTACGTACCTGAAGCTGCTGCTGAAGCTGTGTGATTTCGGCGATACGGGTCTCTCTCGTCTGATTGGTCTGCTCCATCTCTCTCCGCTGAGTTGAAAGACGAAACCGAACATCCTTCAGTTTACCTTCCAGCTGGTTCTTCTTATCATTCTGGAGAACAGGAAAACACGTATTGTTCAATTTATTTCATTAATCCCTTAGCAAAAAAAAACAACAAAACAGAATCCGCTTTTGTCCATTAAGTGAATATGAGGAAAAGAATCTCATGTGCTTTGTTAAAGGACCAGTATTATGTATTTTCCAGGCACTTTATAGCACAATCAATTAACTATGTTACCTTCAGTTGTTATAACAATTCCCATTAAGGTCAAATACGGAAAAAATTCCGTTAACACGACCCCTGTATATATATATATCTATCTATCAAATATGACTTAAAAGAAATTTTACTTTGTAAATTAACACCTTGAAATTGGGCCTCTGTCTCTTTCAAAAACTCCTGCTCTTTCTGAAACTCTGCCTTCAGGAAATCATCACAAAATGGCCGGTAAAAACGCCACTCCACAGAGAAGTAGTTCATATAATGAGCTCAGCAGATGTGCAGTTCCACCAGGTGTTTGCTAATTGCTGCTGGCCAGTCTGAAGGAGCTGAGTAGGAGAGTCATAGAGGTGCTCTGTGAGGTGAAACTCAGAAACTGCAGCTCTGAGGAAGATATGCGTCTGAAATGCAGAGCTGTGTCCACCCAGGCGTTTCGCACAGCTGAATGGTTGCCATTGATATTAAAGGATTTCTCAAAAATGCATGAAAGAATCAAGACAATACTCCAGGTATGTTTTTGATGAGGGAATAACAGCTGTCACGCTCCTGAACGCCTCCTGACACAAACTATAAGAACTGCACTCCCCTATCACCACACACAACAATAACATATGGACTGTCCTCACACACATACATATCATGGACTGTTACAACTTCTTGCCATTACTCTTTTGCAAACCTCCTTGCCTTTTTGTACACCTGTAATTAATATCTATATTATGTATAGCACTTCTGGATAGATGCAAACTACATTTCGTTGATTGTACTTGTGATAGTGCAATGACAATAAAGTTGAATTCTATTCTATTCTATCATAACATGATGTAAAGCTCATAAAAGTCAATTTTACATAACACTGCCCCTTTAAGTACAGGGGAGGACCCATGATGCTTCCAGTCGAAGTGTGTGTGCAGTGTGTGTTTTGCGACGGGTTACTTTGAATTACCAGAGCCTCCAGTTCAAACTCCAGCGTCTTCTTCCGGGCTTTGAGCAGCACTATACTTTCTTGTTCTCGGTTTCTTTGCGTTAGGAGCTCCTGGCGACGCTGGCGCTCCCACTCCAACTGACGCTGACGCTCCAGTTCCCGCTTAGCTGCCTGGGACACACACAGGTGCTAAAGAATCACAACACAGAGCTACACATGATCCATAAAAGAACACAGTGATTAGAAGCATTAGATAAGCTCAGACAGTAGGACAGCTCCTGAAGCAACAAGGCAGGTTGATGTTTGAGCTTATTTACAGTAAACACAGAGATTCAAAACTAAATATGCACTGATTTGATAATAATATCTGTATCGGTCTCGGTTTAAAAAAAAAAAAGTTGATTGGTTATGAATTTGTTTGATACAATACTGCAGATCTACTCAGTCTAATTCTATGGCTTGTACTCTGAGCAACATCATGTTGTTGTTTATTTTACATTATATTTAAATTCCTAATTGCACTTTCTGAACCATTTTAAAGGTTTGTTGCAGTTTATTTTTTTACATCTTAGACCAACGTAGTCAACTTGCTGTTTTTGTCAGCTTCAGTTTCTTTATGATTTTACATTGGATCAGTACTGACCAATACTAAAGCTCAGATACCGGTATCGGTTCTGGAAGTGAAAACCGATACTAGAGCAGTGCATTGGTATTCCACACAGGTGGCAGAGTTCTATAATTACAGGTGCAGCATCTTCACTTCAGATGTAGAAATCTAGAGGTGCTAATATTTTAATGTCTAGAGATTTCAATTCAGATACTAATTTTCTATTCAAACGGGCTAAAGATTCTGGTTAAATTATGTGACTGACAAGAGGAAGTGTAAACATTTATTTAAGACAATTCTACAGGGTCTCATACCGCATCGAATTCCATCAGTTTATATTTCAACAAAAATAGGTTTGTGCATAAAATTCTGCTACTTAAATTACCAGCATTGTTTGCTTAGCTGCCTGGCTTTTTCTTACATAAGAAAATATTTACTGAGGCAGAGTGGACGCGTAATGCAATGTGAGGTACACTTGCAAATAGAAGTGGCAAAGACGTACAACTTAAACATATTTTGAAATAGATTTTTGCACATTTTGAATCAATTTAAGATTTCCAGGACTAGAAATTGCAATCCTTTATACAAAACCTCTAGAATGCTCCTCCTCCTCTCTTTACCTCTCTCCTTTCTATCTCCTTGCGCCGTTCTTCTTCTCTTTGCCTCTCCAGCTCTCGCTGCCTTTCCAACTGCTTCTCCAGCTCCTGTTGTCGCCTCCTCTCCTGTTCCAGACGCTCGCGTTCCTGAAGCACCGAGATGCAAACGTAACCAGGCAGATAATAGGGTTTTTTGTTTTTGTTACTCCCATTGAAACATTTATAGAAGTAGATAACTTCTGTAAATGTTATAGATGATATAGAAATAAGCATACCTTCCTCTCCTGTTCCTCCCTCTCCAGTGCTGCCAACCTCTCCTGCTCTTTCCTCTGCTGCTCCTGGAGAGCCTGGCGTCTTTTCTCCAGCTCCAGGTTTCCTCTTTCAAAGTTCTCCCTCTTCTTGTCCTCAAATGTCACTGTGGAGGGGTGGAATATATAAACATAACCACTGTTAACGGCTAAAAACAGTGTGAACTGAAAAAGCATTTATTTAGATTTAATATTAATAGGAAATCGGCTAAGAGTTAAACAGAAACGCAGAAAAATTCATTTATGTTTCCATAACAACACAAACCATGCGGCATTTTAATTTTGTGCAAGAAGAAACTTCCAGAAGGAAAAGGATTAAACTTCTACAGATATTGCGCTCTCAAAACTGTCAACATCCACTGAATTGCCTCAAAAGCCTTCCCACAGGATCATATCGCCACCACCATGTGTCATCGTGGCAACAGCGTTCTTAAGATGATGTGCAGTGTTAAGTGCTAGGCCAAATAGCACATTCAGGACAAGCAGGACTTCTTTGGGCTTTCAATAATGGATTGCTCTGCTCTTCTTTCTTATACCGAGATGAAACTACCCCCAGGTGGAACCTATTTAATAATTGGATGACTTCTCAAGGAAGTTGTTCGCGATGTACTTTCTTTTGGGGTATTCAAGTAAAGGGGGACGAATACATATGCTCTCCATGATTCTTGCAGAGAAGAATGGGTAAAAATTTGTTTGTTCACATAATAAGTCATTAAAAAACATGCAGCGCCATCATCCTCCTACCACTTCCTGTTGTAGTCTTTGTGGTTTAGGCCAGTGGCAACATTCATTTGTTTTGTCATGTGACAAAACAAATTAATGTTTGTTAGGTTGTTTTGTTTCACACATCATGTGATGTGAAAAAAGTGTTTCCATTGCAATTTCCCAGACCAATTTTGATAAGGCCAGATTATTTTTTTTTTCCCTCCGAAGAGTTTTTTTTAGCGGCGCTAGTGGCTCGCATTTTTTTGACAGTAGACTGACAGGAAGGAGGGCGAGGAGAGGGGGGAAGACATGCAGCAAAGGTCGTCGGGACCGGGAGTCGAACCCGCAACGTCCGCGTCAAGGACTAAGGCCGCCAAACGTGCGGCGTGCTAACCCCCTGCGCCACCACAGCACGCCCCAGGACAGATTTTTTAATAAAAATTTTTTTAGTTTTTTTTTCTTTAAATTTTAGTAAGCAAATTTATTTTCAAAATATCAAAATGATTGCGGAAAAATATGGTCAAAATATGACAACTATATTTGCACTTTTTAATGCAGATAGGTTTTAAGCATCAATATGTAGCTTGTGTAGAAAGTGGAGCATTTGGTTTGTTTACCTATAATGAGCAAGGTTCAAAGAATATTTAAGGGAATTATTATGGCAAATCTCAGCTGGTATGGTAGCAGAAGCTAGATTTCAGCTACCATACCAGAAATCTAGCTGGTACGGTATGGAGACGGAACAAACTCCACCTGGTAGTTTCTTGTCCTGGTTGCTCTCGTTCTCTTCCTCAGGCTCCTCCGGGATGCTCTTCTGGTCTGACTGGACGCTGTCACTCCGTACACGCCTTAGACACACACACATATGTTCATCTGATTGGCTGTTCATCTTCCGTTCACCAAACCAAAAACGGTGGGACAGATACCTGAAGGTTGGCGGGATGTAATCTGCTGGTAACACTGGAGGCAGTGGTAACCCTGACATGGCCATGTCTATGAGGTGCATAGCCAAGATGAACTCCTCCGCTGTTAGCTTCCCATCCTGATCAATGTCTGACAGACTCCTGAAGGAGATCATAATCCAACTGAATTTCACATGTTTGCTCTTCTTCTTTTGGCTAATAAACGGCTGAATTCAATGCACTGACCAGATCGTGGCTAACTGGCTCTGAGGAAGGCTGGACTGCATCAGAATAGTGCGAGCCTGGGGTCCTGAATTAGAAATCCATGTCAGTAGTTTAGAGAAAGGCGTTGAAATTTCAATAAAAAACTGTTAGTGTATGTGGACGCACCGGTGAGGTATCCGCTCATCATCTTATCATGGGAGTTAAAAAGCTGCCTGTACTTTAGTCTGGAGGACTGAGGAACTGCCCAGTCAGAGGGAGGCTGAGTACTGAGAGAAGATCAAAATATGAAAGATGTAATGATTACTATGCTTTGTTATTTCTTTTTATAGCTACAGGTGCATCTCAATACATTAAAATACCATTGAAAAGTTATTTTATTACAATAATTCAATATAAATAGTATTCTTTAACACACAGTGATATCTTTTAAGTGCTTATTTCAGTTCATTTACATCAAGGCTCTGCAACTTCTGACTCTTTGAATTTTCAACAGTGGCTCGCAAACTTCTTCATTCACTATGAGCGTTGAAGTTCCACACCACATTCATTGCTTAGGATTAGTTGCTGTGCGCTTGCACAGCATGAAGGAAAGAGGAGCTGATCGGTTTTGGTGATCAGCAACAAGAAACAGTGAACGGCGATCACCGATCATACACTTTTTCACGGGAATCAGCTTATTATGATCAGTGGGCGATCGATCAGCATACCTGATCGATCGGTGTGCTGAGCTCCTTTAATAGATCTGTAGAAACTATGACATACCCCGTGGATCGTTGACCTTCATTTTGTTGAAATGAAGGTCAATTTTATATGAGGAGCTGTGGCCCAAACGAAATGTGTGCAGAGTTTGCTAAAGCATGAAATGTAGAACCTGAACTCATGGGTGTAGAAACGGACTGAATAATGTTTGAGACCAGGAATGGAGGAGGAGACTGGTCGCATCATGCACATGGCAAATGCATTGTTTATGTCCAGCGAGCTCTCAAAAATGTAGACAATATGTAGTAAATCCAGTGCCAGATAATAGCTGTTCACATTATCAAGAAGTTCTTAATGTGCAACTTACTGCACATTAACAACTGTTAATGTGCAATATATATATTTACTTGTGTTTTGTGGACTTGGATGTCCTGCCACAAGTAGAGGAGTTCAAGTATTTCAGGGTCTTGTTCACGAATGAGGAAAAAATGGAACGGGAGATCAACAGATTTGTGCAGCATCAGCAGTGAAGCGGGCCCTGTACCGGTCTGTCTGACTATGTTTCTCGGCTGGCCTGGGAATGCCTTGAGATTCCCATGGAGGAGCTGGAAGTCTGGGCCTTCTTTCTTAGGCTGCTACCCCCGCATCCTGTTCCCGGATAAGCGGAAGAAGATGGAGATATATCTTTTTTTTTAATGATCATGTAATATTTGTGGTCCTAAACTGGTTTTATTTTGCTGGATTGAGTGCAAAATGACTCTTTCAATTACAAATGTTACAAACCCTAAATCCCATAAAAAAAATACAGTTACATTTCATAAGACCAATGAATAAAAGATTTTTTTAGGCTGAAATTTTGTCCTGCTGAAACCACTATGTACACAATATGCCCTGCACTGGTCAGATTTCTTTTTTTGCAGAAATTACTGCATCGACGCTGCATAGCATGGCGGACTTTAAATGTACTTTGGTAAGTGTAGGTAGGACTCAGGTCCTACTGAAAATAAACACTGTAAAAAGTTTGTTTATTACTGAACTAAATTACATTTTCAATGATATCTCTATGTTTTGAGATTAACCTGAATAGAAGAAAGTAATGGACTCTGAGCCTACCCTGCAGCATCAAACGACGAGCCCTTCTGCAGCTTGGTGCTGGAACGATTGAACGAAGCGGTCTTGTTCACAGAGGGAGCTGAGAGAGAAATCCGAGAACAATTGTGACTTAAAAAAAACACATCGATTTAGGAAGAGACTGAAAATGCTGAAGCAGTGCATTTTCCGTCTCTTCCTAAATCGATGTGTTTTTTTTAAGTCACAATTGTTCACATTCACCCTTATAAAAGGGTGAATGCCTATTATAAAGGCATGAAACAATAAAAAAACAGCTTTCTTCTGTTTTACCTGAGTGGGGGAAGCCTGAGATGGGTGGCATCATAGCTGTGGGAGGAGCTCCGTTGGCGATGGGTGGAGGAAGGGGCGGAGGAGCCGAAGAGACGAGAGGAGGAGACACCCCAACGGGAAGAGGAGGAAGAGGAAGCGGGGGCACAACTGGGAGGGGGGCTGGAATGGGAGTCGGAATGGGTGCCATAGGGGGCATGCCTGGGAGAAAACACAGCAGCTCATGTGATTACTTTAATGACAAAAAAAATATTTACACATAAATGTTAAAGTATTTCTTAACATAGCAAAGGTTGGAAGGAGAAAAAGATTATTACTAACCCTGAATTTACATTTTTGTCTCTATAAACATACGAACAATGAAAGGCAAAAACGTTGTGTACATCGTCTGTTGGACACGTGTCTTTGAGTGGGATGATTTTATCCTGTAACACATTGGCTGCATGATGTAAACACTGACCCACACATGCCATTTTTAACAAACAGGAAAATTCAATGGCAATAGCCACTCTTCAAACCAAAGAGGGCAGCACAGTGATGGTTTTGGGCCAAACAAGTTTACTTTAAAATCTCACAATTTGCACAGTAAAGACTGAATTTATACAACTTATCTGCAAATAAATAATGTTGGTTTGGGGTTTAGTTAAACTATAAAAAATAAAATCTTTCCACTTGTGTCTCACCAAAGCTGGCCTGTGGGGGTAAGGAGAGCGGCGGCTGCTTCATGCTGGGAGGAAGCGTTGGTGGCAGAGAGTGACCCTGGAGCTTCAGTTTGATGAGTTTCATGGCGATGGAGAACTCGTGGATATCCATTCGGCCATCGCTGTTCATATCAGCCAAAGCCCTACACATTCAGAGGAAACACAATTACTCCAACACAAACATGGTAACACTTCAAATCTCTTACAACACAGGGTGGAGAAGACTAACTAGAAAAAAAAAATCTGCTAAGCTGCAAGCTAAAATCTGTTAGTAAGCTTTACGATGTAAAAGATTCACTCCATCCAGAGTAAATAAATCCGGCAGAAAAATGAAGCAAAAGATACTGAAGATTGACTGACTGAACTCAGATATTTTAACCTATTACAGAAGCTTTTAAAAGGGCAGCATTATGTTTTTTTCAGGCACACGGTGCCATTTTGTAGCACAATCAAGTGACTACGTTACATTTACTTGTTATAAAAAAGCTATCAAATATGACTTAAAAGAAATTTGACTTCATAATTTAATATCTTGAAATTGGGTATGTGTCTCTGAAACTCCGCCTTTGGGAAGTCATCACAACATGGCTCCTCTATTAAGCCTTTAAGTTTTTAATCAGCGTTTCACTGAGAAGTAATTCCAATAATGAGCCCAGCAGATGCCCAGTTCCACCTGGTGTTTGCTAATTGCTGCTGGCTAGTCTGAAGGATTTTTCAAACAAACTATTGTTTGTTAAATATTACAACTGTGACAGTGCTAACTCTAAGAGCTACTATTCTAAACAGCCTTTGAAATAAGAAACTGATGATTTGATTATGCAATTATCTGTCAGAGTGTTAGCTAAGAGCTTCCTTTGGGTTTCATGACTCACCATATTTGGGCCAAGATGGGCGGGGGAAGCCCTGACTGAAGGAAAAAGTTTTTAGCCTGGTCACCTAACGGGCGAACAGAAAAAAATGTGAGACAAAAGCAAGCAAAAGAAGAAAAACACCAAAATGATTTCTGTAAATCAGCTGGGAAATATCAGTAAAGGAGATTTACGACTTCTTTATGGCCTTATTTCAGCTCACAAATACACCTTCAAGACGTCCGGATGTGACGAACAGTTCATTACCTGTTATGTAACCCCCAGCAGATAGAGCGAGGCCGTGAAACTGCTGATCATGTTTGGATCTTTCATCCGGAGTGATTAGAAACACGTCTTGTCCTAACACACCCATACGACACACACACGATTAGAGTCTGAGAGGGCAGGGCAATGCCAGAGAAAAGGCTGGAATCTGAGAAATGTGTGAGTCAGAAGTTTCAGTTCTTGTTCAGTAAAATCAGATCTGCACGATAAAGACCAGACCTAGAAGCAGCGTTACACTGACCTGATGTTGAAGGTTTTGCCCTCAATGACCAGCCTAACTATTAGACTTAATGTTCCATACATCAGCCAATTAAATTAGATGCTACATTATTCTCACACCAGGATTCAGCCACTTTAAGTGCTTCCCTTAAACCTCAACTTTCTGTATAATTTTTCTTTTTTGACCCACATGTTTAGAGATTCACGTTGAGTCAATTTTAGAAAACAAAAAAGGAAATAACTAACTTGTGTTCACATTCTACATCCAGAACATTTGAACTATTTCTTCAAATGCTAATATGAATTAGTATCACTGGTTTTGTTACTCTAAGTCAACTCAGATGTGTTTTAAAGATGAACAGTGACTCTGTTCATGGTCGAACAAATCAAACACAAAGGTTTAGAAATACTGTTCTGTCTGTTTTCGGCCCAATCTGATTCTCTAAGCTAAAGTGAAAGACTAAACCTGGCAGAAGTTCAAGAAATATGACACTACAAGTAGTTATGGTGAAGTCTATTACTTGCTCAGCATATTTTTGAAAATTCAGTCCTCATTTATACCCCCTTAAAATGCCCTGGGTCATATTTACACACATACTGACCTGTGAAAGCAGTCGGGAACTGTGCCATGGTTCACTCAGTCTTCAGCAAATACACAACGCCTAGAACAACAAAAAAACTGCTTTTTAAAAATGTAAAAATTTAAATGTAATTCCAACAATTCAATAGTACAAGGCATGGGGCGGTTTACAGAGTCAAAGTATATTGAGATTTTAAAACATTGTAATTTCAAAACTATAGAAAGTGTGGTAATGTCTTTGATACAGCTTAAAGTCCCTCTACTGAGATGTCAGAGAGGTGACCGGAGTTGTGTGATTTTTGCATAAGTCTATGTATCAAAATCAACAAATATCCATGAATAAATGTTGTAAATAGCGTGATTATTATTATTATACTCATTTCATTATGTTATCTTATATGATCCTATCCCCCGATCTGATCTACCTCAGTAAAGGCTAAAAATCAACTACTGTAGTCTTCTTCTTCTCTGTTGTGAGAGAGGTTAGGCTGTCAGACTCTCCCACCAGCTCACATCTGCATGTCTGCAGTTACTAACTTAGTTAGTATTCTGTTAAAAGTACCAAAAAGCACCCGCCGGTCATCAGAATGAGGTGCTGATGCAGCTTTTAAACTCAGTCAGGAGAAATCCTTTTTTCAGCATCAGTGTAGAGTTCATTTTCCACTCGGATGTCTTTTTTCTGCTTCAGTGTGTCGACAGGACAGAAACCCTCTTTTTGTGCCACACTGCCTCATAGATGCTCATGCTCGAAACTACTCTGCTTCACATTCACAAATGCGAAATGATTTACAACTGACAGAAAAGCATGAGGACACAAGTTTACCACTGCTGGTCAATGGAAACTCCATTAGAGCCTTTCTGTTGGACAAAGCAAAGACTAGAGACTTGAATATTTTGAACTAAAACCATGGTTCACCCCTTACAGTGCATCTGTTTAACCAGCTAATCAGATCCAGACTTGGCTTCTTCCACTCGCAGCAGAGCAGCAACGTTGCAACAGGCCATGGCTTTTATTGCGTTTTACAAGGAAACAACACTTAGCTAATGACAGCATTATCAGTTTGCCTCTAATGGTGTCTAACTGAGCAATTTGAGTTGCACAATCATCATGACAACATGAGTGTGTGCAATATCACAAATCGCTTGGAAGGCTATCCCATATAACATTTGAATATCTCCTTATCCTAGCAATTCCATTACCATTTCTGAACTCGCATGGCATGTTATGGGGCGAGGTGGGAGAGAAGGTGACAGTTTCTTCTGGCTCTCTTGGGGGTGAATAGAGGGGTGTCTTTATGCTCCCCATTATCATCCGAGTGGCGGGACAAAGTAACCAAAGAAACTAGAGAAACACAGAGCACCTCACACAGACATATTAGCTCCTGCTTTTTCTCAGCAAGCTGAGCAGCTGAGAAATGACAGGCCACCGCCTTACTGGAAAAAACTGGAGATAAAAGTAATCCTCCAATCACAAAAAGCCTTTATTTACCAAACATCATTAAGCAAGTCATGTAGTGCTCAAGTTTGTTAATTTTCACCAACAATGTTTTCAAAATCTAGTGAGAAGTCGAGCCAAATCTTTTTCCAAAGAACTGAGCTCCTTGTGGAACAACTTGACTTTTGTGTCAACTTTTACACAATACCTGATTTAAGCATGAGCGATCATTTTCTACTTGTGCAGCAGTAGAAAACTGAAAGATATGGAAATTACTCAGCAGAAAAGATGCTGAGACATTTATGCAAATTACTACCATACCAAGCATGAACAAAAAAGTTATGTTCATACTCTAAATACAAAATAAGGGAGTAGAAAAACACGGTGATGGCTGAAAGACTTGAGACAAGGATCGGGTCTCAACTTCCTGCAGGATGAAGCAATGAAATGAGTTTCATCAAAGTATTTTGATGCACTGACATGATCCAGTCAAAGCCCATTTGTAGAAATGCTTAAAAATTGCTGCTTGTAGATGCTTTCTATCCTATCTGACAGAGCTTGCAGAGAATAATTGGTTCCATTTGATTATATCATCTGCCTAGACTTTCTTTTAATGTAGTGCTAAGGAACTACATGTATAAATTTATGTGCCGTTTCGATGTGTCAAACAACTTAATATTAAGAGCTCTGTCAACTTTAACACAAGATATATCTTAAGCTTTACAGGGCTTCCCCTGTAACGCATTGAACAGGGAAAGAGCACCAATCACACCACTGGCGCCTCTGCTTGATCTCTGAAGTTTTCCTTGGCACAGATCGCGCACGCCTCCTTTCACTCAAACTGGCTGACCTTTATGGACATTTATATCAACCCCCTGGGAGATGCTGGTCATCCTTAAGCGCAGCCAAAGATTGATGCAGAATTAAAGATGGCGGCACCACCAGAATGGGGAATAGAAATGGTCCAAACAGAGTCTGGTTTGGGATGTAAAATGCACTTTATGTGGTTCTGTTTAGAAATATAAACACTTAAGCTCTTAAGTTTCACCTCAATAGCATTCATTCAGCCGACATGCTGCAAAATTTGTTTTTTAAGAAAATGGCCGCTAATCAAATAATCGACAAGATCGACTTTATATTAACCCAATTAACCCTAGCATTCCTAGTCCCAACATCAAAAAATGCATAACATTCTTGTAGGTGTATCACATGTGTACTAGAAGGCTTAATGCTCTGTTTCCCCTGAGTGCCTTGTATTTGTGGGATTAGTCTGTATAATTAGAGCAAAGGGATGTTACTGCGTAGTAGGTCTGTTGTGTACACACAGTTGTCAGAACAGGACACAAAAGAAAACTGTCCTTTCTGTCTCCCTGTTTATATTCTTTCCCCTCAATTATTCTTCATTTGTAATGAATGTAGACATGTTAGGAACAAAACAACTGTTTTCTTGCTCTACTAAACTGAAATTTCTTAAAAAAAACATGTCTCCAATAAGCAGGTGGCTTATTTAGCTTACACAGGATGTATTTGTTGACTGTTTCTTACACACGTCTTATAACATTGCTGGTACATTAATACCTGCATCACCACACTCAGTTTTTCACACTCAACTCTCCGTTGCTCTGAGACAATGACACAAAGCGGTTCAACCCACCCCATGACCTGCTTCATCACCCATCCTCAGCCCCACAGGAAGCTGATGATGCGGCAGTGATAGTCTTTTAACTGTTTCAGACAAAAAAGAAGAAAACAAAAGTACGTAATCCAGACATGCACTTTTCATGACTCCTTCTCAGGCATCAAAACGACATTTTTGATCAGAAATAACCAAAATAAAAGCCAAAGGAAGTGGGCAGGTTAAGATAAGGAATAGAAAAACACTGGACATCAAATGACGAATGACAAACACACACATCAGGCTAATGACATGACAGCAGCCATGACAGAGAAGCACAACTGCTTCATCTCAGGCATAGTTCACACGTAGCTGAATATCTTTGAAAACAAATACCTTTTTATGTAATTGGCCTTCCAGCCACATGAAAACTCAGTTTAATATCATTAAAAAATATTTATAAAAACTCAGACCAAAGTGGAGATTAGAGAAAACTCTGTATTTGTGTTTACAGGTCTACGTGGGGAAATTGAGATTTACCATGCATTACTGTTTGCAACAAATAATGCACTTATATATTCACATACTTGTTTTGACATAATCAACATCGTCTAGTTTCAGGGTTTCCCTCAGTGTATCATAAGCCTGGCGAGTTATCAGCCTACACTTTGTTTATTTATTATAGTTTATTTTTCTACAGCAGTAACAATGTTAAAGAGTCTCTTAAATTACTTAAACGAAGCGCAATGGCAACATAGTATGCTCAGTATGTGAATACATAGGGAGGTGTGTTGTTTTTATTAACCAAAACTCTGCATCAATGCCTGTCTTTACAGATCTACACACCAACAATTTCAGTAAATAAAGTAACTTAGGATCAAACAACTGAACTGCTGGATGACTACTCTAGAGCCCCTACCACTGGGCATAGCAAGTTTTCTAGGGAGAACCCTGAGTTTATATTATAATGTGCTATTTTAAACAAGTCAAATTTATACATCTGTCCACACAAATAATCCTGTGGGGCCATGTTTAATACTTAACAGGAAGTGATAGCTGTTTAGGACAAATCTGACTGGCTGACATAGGTTTTAGCTTTGTGCTACACTGTGCCACCTCGGGCTTTGGCATGTTTAAAACACTCAGAGGCGTTTGTGAAAGTTTGCATGGATGAAAACTTTTTTCTTTTTTGATTCATAAAGCAATCTGGATTGCTTCATCATGGCTTCTATCTTCTAGTAACTGTTCTGCACTTTATAAGGGTGCAGAACAGCTATCGATGATTGGCAGCTTTGTGGCCAATCATTGATGTTTAAAAAGCCTGATTTGACCACCGTTTCCAAAGAATCTCACTGATTCTGATTTTGGCCGATGCCGATTTTTTGGGGTCTGAAACATTGCAAAAGTTGGCAACAATGGTATTAGGCAAAAGGGGACAGAGGCTTATTTTCAAAATTTTGAGGTGATAAATAAGATCAGTGGATAAAATTGGAATTAGTCACAAACATTATTGTTGTTGCAATTTTTAGCAGCTGTGTCTCAGTGATAGTCTCTTGATACCATGCAGCCCTGATTTAAGGGAAAAAGCATATATTTGCATATAAAATCTAATCATTTCAAGTGAGAATTTCCTATTAGAAAACAATTTTGATTTGAATCTAACTTAAAGAAATGTGAGAACAATTATGCAATCCCTGATTTTTTTTTTCTCTCCTTTAAAAATTAAAAGGAAGAAATCATCAGCAAATGTGGATGTTTCAAGTTCCATGAAAAACACATTTATTATGGAATGTGTTACAGAATAACGAGCCAATTGTTGTCATGCTCTAGCACTATCAAATGTTAACATCACAAAAAAAGACACTTTGATCTGTCTTTATTCATGGATGTATGTAAAAAAAAAAAAAAAAAAAAAAAGGGATTAAAATCCAATAAATGTTGGTCAACTGCCTTGCTAAACCCATCAGTGAAAAGTCAAAGAAGTCAGATTTCCGGAGAACAATGTAAAAACTACTTCAAAAAGATAAAGAAGAGCAATTGCCATGACTGCAGAACAACTTCAGTTAAGCAAAAAAAATTAGGAAGGCATCGTTTAGAGAGTTTTCCCTTATTGGCCAAAGGATTTTTCTCAGCTTTATACAGAGGAAAATATAAAATACCAGATTAAAAAGCAAGAAACTACCTCACTGTGAAGCACTTCCAGTCATGCTGTGGTATGAAGTTCCCTTTTAAGCCAGGATGTGCGTGATGGGCTGTCACCAGCCCTTGTGAAGATAGTTTATATCAATATTGCAACACTGCCAAGATGATAGCCAAAAGCTGCTTTCAATCATAATTATACGGGCTCCTTTACCTTGGATGAAGTGCACTCTAGGTGACTTATCTGAAAGTGGATGGATCACAGCAGTTTTGGAAAACCTGTTATTGTGGAGACAATAACAGGGGTTCTGCACCTGTTATTGTGCAGAAACATTAAAATATTGTAAGATCACCATGAAAAAATTTAAGACGTGTATCGCAACAGAAATGTAAAATAAATCAATTGGGTTTGCCAATAGAAGCGAGTCAATGGTCAAGACAAACATCGCCCAGCCAACTGGTGATAAATTTGAACTTTCCCATAATGGAGTAAAAAAAGCTAGCCAGCTATTAGCAGACAGTAGCAGTAGATACAACCACCTTGAGTAACAGAACGCAGTGAATACATCTGCATCAAACTAAAAGATTTGCGTAGCAGTAAAGTCCCACAAGAAAAATTAAAACCTCATAAAATATACAAGCTTAACTAGTCCTCAAAACATATTTAAGGCTAACGTCTTTTTTCAATGAATTTAAGACATCTTAAGGCATTAATATTAGACACATGAATTTAAGACTTTTAAGGATGCTTTAAGGATGAATGGATAATATGAGTTACAACCTTCAATTCCATTTAATATTCCTCCAGGATTTATAAGTATCTATGAACTGATCGGATTTGAACAGGGGAGTTCAATCTCGGTTCAGAAATTCTGGGAATATTTCCACAGAGACCCCTCATGCTTCATTAAACATAACAAAGACGCTTTACACATAATGTAAAGTGTCCTTGAGAATCTTTTGAGGGTTGGAAAGTGCTACATAAATCTGATGTCCTTTCACTTCATTTCAATAAAGGTGCCAAGTGTGTTATAAATGTAGTCTGAAAGCTATTATAATCATATAATAGTTAATGTGTGGATTTTTTCAGAAGAAAAAATTTTCCCTCTTAAATAGGGTAACATCATCAGAGACAGAGGTTAGCCATCAGTAACTACGGTCAGTGTTACAGAGGTCACAGAGAAAAGCGTTTGAAATGAAAAAAATTTTTCTTCATTTTTTAAAACAGTAGTAACCATTGTAGCAACTGCTCCTCACACACACAGTGTGACATTGCCTCTACTCTTAATATAAATAATTATGGCTGCTCATAGCAGGATGCGTATGAGCATATTTTGAAAGCTACTCTTATAACTTCTAAAATTATTATTCTTAAAAGAGAAAGAGGAATGACCTACAAAGTTCTAATAAGTGCCTTTCTAATTTTGCGCGGCAATAATTATAATTTTAAAAAAATATATCAACAGCAATGCAGTGGTGAAGCACTGCTTCACATTGTAAACTCTTTGTCCCACGTCTAGTTGACTGGGACCCTGTCACCCTGCCCCCCAACCTTCAACAGAACTGTCAGCATCCGCGTTACCATGGAGACCAGCTCTGACCGACTCCGCTTTGTAAGCCTCCTATCCCCCATGAACCTGATGAAGTTACACATCGGTGAGGTTTAAAGGGAGTGTACCCAGCTCTCCTCTGAGGGGGGAGCGTTTACAGTACCAGAACGGATTCTCGCTTCCTCTTTTCTATTCGGTTCTATTCACAAATGGTTTAAAACCCCTATAATAGCTTTTGTTGGTTTTAAGAAGGTTTTCGGAGCTTTCTTTGGATTTGACAGCTGAGACTAACATCATTATTTATGTTTGCGAACGGAGGATTAGTACAGACAATATATCTTCTGAAAAAATCCACACATTGCCCCTCTTATAGAGGGTAACGTGGTCAGAGCCAGAGGTGAGCCATCAGTAACTCCGGTCAGTGATACGGGGGTCACAGAGGAGATGCAGTGATTTTACATTAGCATAGTGGCTAATTCCATGACTGTGAGCGCGTTACAACCTTGTTCTCGTCGTAACATATATATCAGGCACGGCCTAAAATATCGAATATGACAATTTAGCGTTTAAACTAGTAAACTACTTCTTGTAGTAAACGAGAAACTGGCCAACCGACCTTTATCAGTAGAATTAGCATGCAGGCTAAGCTCAGCCCGCTGAGAGACATTCTTTCACACCAGCCACTCTCTACAGTCTCTACTTACCTCATAGTTCAGCTTCCATCACTTAAGAGCTCTAGAAAGTAACTCTCTGTGTGTCTCTGTAACCATAAATTGTGATGTTTTCTCCCAAAATGCGGCGGTTTATCACCAAAAGCCTTTCCGGTGATTCTCCCGTGGTTCAGAAATCCCGACCGAGTGAGGGACAGCTGGAAAATGGGGTAACGCCATGCAAATATCGCGAGACCTCGTCGATTTTTGGACTTTGGAAGGTATTACAGCAATATCGCGAGAGCCTTGGCTTCGCCTGAACCATATAAATATAGTAAAACAAGGGGATTAGAAGCGCTCCTTAATTCCGTTGTTTCTTAAACAAAACCCAGAAAAATATAATTTTTAATGGTACGGAAACAAAATGTAATTTTTAAAAAGACTTGGTAAGTTTTAGTTCATTTTTCGGCCTAATAAGAAACCGAAAATGTTGATTGACGGATTTCTATTTTAGCTGCGATGTCCTGTTTTATGTAGTAGTACATACCACCTACCATGTAATACAGAAAAGACCGAATTAGATTATTCTTTATAAATTCGCAAATTTGTTTACGGACACTTGGAATAAAAAGCGGAGAGAATTTAATAATTGGACTTGTAATTGTACTCTTACAATTACAACACATTGGTCACATTCACCATTGATCAGTTTTTGAATGCATTTGTTTTCCTGTGCCTGGTGAGTATCAATATATTCATAATGTTGAGGTAGTGTGGTTGAAGTTAGTCCATCTTCTGATTCACACATATGATGATCTGCAGCCAAATGTCACTTGTAGTCATTAAGCTGGGGTTGAAATTGTCTGTCTTTACTATGCACATTATGGAAAGGTTCGAATTGTATAAAAGTAAATAGTTCTACAGTTTCAAAACTGTGGGAAATATTTTTGAGGATTATTAATAGCTTATTAAAGGTTCCTGGAAGTTTAAAATGCATCAATAAATTGTACTTGTTGCGTTCTCCGGTAGAGGGAGGTGTTGTCATTTACTTTAGTTTGCCACCGCAATAGAAGAAGAGATCAGCTGATCAAATCAAACAGGACCTGAAAAGCAGCATCTATGTATTCTGCTTCTGATTTAGATAAAGCTGCAGGGTTCTGATCGACGTTTCTGTTCATGAATTAAATTCGGGGCGACATGAAAGGTTTATACGCCCGAGCTGCAGAGGGCGACGCTGAGCCCAAGTTTGTTATTCAGGAAACGGTGAGTTGGGCTTTAAATTCATACACTATTAATAATGCAGATCTCAGCGCACTAAACAGCTTTGGTTGTTCCTCGGTTTTTCCTGCTCCTTCTAACCAATGTTCCTGGCAGTGGGAGAATCATGGTGTGGGGTTGTTTTGCTGACGCATCACTAAAAGAGGAAGGGATTCTGAGGAAATAAGAATTAATGTGTTCATCCTCATCTAGGTCTGCAATTTTTACAATCCAAAGAGCAATGTTTGCCCTCATCCCAGCAACAAAAATACTGCTTAGAGGCACAAAAAAAATTAAATAGCTACTAAATAATTTTGTCAAAGGTTTTTTTTTAAAAGACGCACTTTTTTATTTTGGGATCATATTTTGCAAAAGGTATTAAAATAAAGGGAAAAAAATCTTTTTGCACAAAGAGCATTTGGGTGAAAAATTATGTAAAACAAAGAAGCTAAACAATCAAAACAAATATTACTGAGAAAGTTAAATGCAAATTATTCCATTAAGACTGTAAAGCTTCTAAAACTAGCATATGTTATTGTACCAATATTTAAACTCATTAGCTGATTGATTCTCAAAGCTTGTTAATGGCTACTGCAACTTGATGAGGAAAATTAAACCAAATACTACTGTGGGGTGTATGTATATTTTTCACTGCATAAATCACTATAAATTGAAGTTATGACTCCTAATTTATTTTTAATTTTAGTAAAATTCTGTTTGCTGCAGTATTATTTCAATTTAATCTGTAAAAAGAAAAAAAAAAGATTGCTATCCCCAAATTGAGTTTTACACCCCCTGGTGAGTGTATGTAGATTTCACACTGGCACTGTAGGATAAACAGGTATCTTATTATTGTCTGATCACAACAAGCATCTATAACTGGCATGTTTCTGTTTTTCTCCAGACTCTCCCAGATGTTTTAGGCAGCCATCAGGTCAGAATGAAGGTCAAAGCATGTGGACTCAGCCCTCTAGACTTCAAGGTAAAAAAATAAAATGAAATTATAAAATACTGGATGAGAAGCTACTGTAAGTTGGTTGTACATAAATGTTGGTTCTCTCCAAGTGCACACACTTCCAAACCAGACTACATCCCTTGCTGAGAGCAAGGAATGCTATTTAAATGTTACTTGTGTTTTGGGATCATATTTTGCAAAAGAAAAATAGGGGGAACAAAACCTAAGAATGATTCTGTTGTGATTTGCTGTACTGGTGGTGAAGGATAGATGCTGTGGACCCAGGTTGTAGAGTAAATGATGGTTTTAATGGTGATCATATTGAACAGAGAGCCAGGCATCACAAGTGAGCAACGAGGGAAGGAAACTCAGACACTGGAACAGGATACACAACTAGAGACTCATGACAAGGATCTGGCAGGGAGCAGGTGACACAGGTGGGGTTAAATACACAAGGAGTAATCAGAGTAAGGAGGGACAGCTGGGAATAGTCAAGGGGTAGCCGTGACAACACAGAGACTCAATAAACTGAGAAAAACGCAAAATCCAAATCGTCACAGATTCATTCTGACTTCATTCACTGAAATACAGTGAAAAGTGGTTGATCCCATATTGATTTCTGTTTTTACTTTTTTGTCATACTTGAAATTCTAATTATAAAACAAATGTTAATATTGAGTATAGATTAGCTGAACAAATACAAAAAACTGTTTTGAAATGATTTCATTCATCAATTAGCAGAAAGACGAAAAGTAAGTGACACTGCTTGGTATCCCTTTGGTCCCTAATAGATGTCAATTACTTTTGTTTTTCTACATTTTTTTTTTTTTTTTTAATTACTCTTTGCCCATTAATGGCTGAATTAATCAGCAGTAAAGTAACTTATCTGTCTTCCTCAAGTTGATTCAGGAAGTGGGGATCCAGAGGGATTTCATTCCTGTTGGCAGAGAGGTGGCAGGCGTCGTCCTTCAAGGTATCAAACTGTGTTTACTGAGCAAATCTTACGTTATACACAAACACACACATATGTGGTCTGAGGGAGCTTTCTGTCCACAGATTTAAATGCTCAGTCTGTGTTTTTTTTCCCCTTAGTTGGACCCAAAGTGACCTTCTTTCAGCCAGAGTACGAGGTTGTAGGTGAGAAATGCTTTTAAATGAAACTTGGCCTGTTAAAGTTGGGTGAGGAATAAAAGGGAAAATAATAGCATATGATTTTTTTGTATTTTCATTTAGGAAAAAATGCACACTTTTGTTTTTCTATTGTTTGTTTATAATGTTACCATGTTATTAAAATATTTTGCAGACAACTATAAACTTTGTCCATCATCTGTCCAAGGTTTTAACAAAAATAATTAAATGGGAGTAAAAGCATGTTATCGGATCGGTGATACTGGCCCTGTAGTCACTTCATATCGGATCGGGTCTAAAATGTGCAGTATTGTACATCACTCCTGATTTGAATTCAAAGTAAAATGGTTTGGTCAGGGGTTAACTGGGTTAAATGGGAATCTAAAGCAGATTATATGGAAATGGTCAGGTATTTGACTCCTCCCACATTTATCTCCTACCCAAAGTCTGGACTAGACCAGCCTATAAAAATAACATTTGTTTATGTAAACGTTTACATAGATAGTTGAAGAAATTAAATACTTTAATTCATAATGATTCTGTGTCATCTGAATATTTGTGATGCCTTTGTAGAAGTTTTCCACAAATCTTTTTTATGTTCAGCTTATATACTTTAGTTTTTATAAATTTTTATTGCATATGGTTATATTTTTATTATTAATACTTAACACCTTGGATGGAGTAGCTTGTCAACAAATAAGCAATTTTCCCATGGGGATCAATAAAGCATATTCTATTCCAAAAACAAAATAAGCCATTTTACATTTTGGTTTTAGTTTCCTTTGTAGTGTTGTGGTTTTTGTTTTTTGAGTTTACTTTTAGTCATAATTTGTCCTCCTTTCATTCTCCAGGAGTTCTTCCTCTGGACTCACCTTGTTCTGGACTCTGTGAAGTCATTGACATAGATGAGTACTATATAGGTAAATGCACTAATGAACCTTTTTTTTTACTTTAAATCTGCTATAAGGAGTCTGTAGAACACAGGCTGAGACGAGGGCAGCTTATACATGAATTGCCAGATTGTCCTCTTGGCTGCGTTCAAAGGCAGCGGGATAAATGGATGTTATGAAAGTGCTCCTCGTCCATCTTTCATTGACACTCTTGGTGCTTTAAAATCTAAAGTGAAGCTCAGCTGGCGGTTTGACAGAGAACTGAAAGCACCTCGAGCCCAGAGACTCCATCCGGTCTGACACATCAGATATTATAACCCAAGCACTTCCAGATAGAGTACCTGAGAAAGGGCCTCAGTAAATGGAACATTTACTATTAAGGAAATTCTACCTGTTATTGACATCCAGAAATCCTAATGCTTGTCATAAAACAGTACCTTGCAAGGTATTAGCATGCTTTGAACGTTTTCACATTGTGTCACATTACAACTAAAACCTTCAGGGCTTTTTTAATTGGATTTTATGTGATAGACCAACATAAATTACTGCATTATTATCAAATGCATATGGATAAGGACACTCAGACACTTCTGAATCAGTGGTGGCCACACTTCTCCTAATGTGCAGTGTAGGTGAAGCAATTATTATTATTATTTTTTTAGTTCTTTTGCTAATTTTGAAAATGTTTAGCACACTAAACTTCCCCTAAATATTTTTTTCTGAATAAATTCTAAAGTGCTTGGTTGTTTTACAAACTTTCAGTTGAGTAAAGCTGGACGTCAGTGTTTACGTTTTGGAAATCATCTGTTAAGAATTTTTCAAGTAGTCATTTGTATTCATTCTCATACTTTGAAGCTCTTTAGCGTTGGTGTCCGCTAAATACTATGTTGGTATAGCGCTTTAGCATTAGCTTCTGCTAATTACTGTGTTGGTATAGTGCTGTTGCACTAGCTTCTGCTAAATACCTTGTTGGCATAGCGCTTTAGGGTTAGTACAACTCATTTTTATGGTTTATAGTTTATTGTTAGCAGAACTTAACTCTTTGGTTAGCAGTGATCACTACTGCTGCAATTAAAATTCTTTGCCTTCAGAAGCCACCAAAGTGGTAAATAGAGTCCAATTGAATCTTTGTATAAATCCAGCTATTCTGTGAAAGCCTGAAAAGCTTTCTAGAGAACAGCAAGATGAAGACCAAGGAACAAATCTCAATCCAATATTCAAAACTGGGAAGATTATGTGTGTGTCACCATGCAGTGCCAGTCCAAGGCCCACCATAGGGCCCCAAAAGCACCAAACTAACATGACAAACTGTATGTATATGTTTAAAGTAACATTAGTAATACAAGCTAAATGATATGACACAGGGCAATCAGCCCTGTGTCATATATTACACAGGGCTGATATTACTTTCAGATAGTTAAAGCTTTATAACTCAGTTAAATACCACTCTGCATTTCAAAATCCACATTTATTTTTTTGCAGTTTGGTAGTCCTGCAAGGTAAAATCAATAACTAAAATAACACCGGTATGATGTAAGCTAATTACAAATGCTAATGATAGCTGGTGTATTACACACATAGAGTAGCTCAGGACTGATAAAGCATCTAGTGTTAACATGATGTAACCTTGCATTATTTTCCTTCCACTTTAAAATGAGCTGCCACAAAAAATTCCTAATGTGATTGAAAATGTAATAAAAATGTTTAAGGGATGTGAGTAGCTTAGCAAAGCACGGTAAAGCCTGCGTATTTTTGTTTATTCTCTGCAGTTCAAAAGCCAGAGAAGCTCAGCTCTTTGTGTGCGGTGGGAGCTCTGCGTGACGGCGTCTGTGCCTACACTGCCCTACACACACACGCCCGCATGGCAGCTGGACACACACTCCTGGTGATGGACGGGTCCAGCGTATGTACAGTCAGTCTGATGGTGATGTGCGTTGTCGGGGCGGTATGGTTTAGTAACGGTCTCATCTCCTGTAATTGTGAAGCCTTTCGGCCTCATGTGCGTCCAGCTGGCCTGTTACCACGGAGTCAAGGTCCTCACCACGTCACACTCGCCGCAGAAACAGGCCTTCCTGGAGCAGCTTCGGCCCAGCGTAGGTTTGTATCCCCCTCCGCGTTGACGACCACACCTCCTGTCTTTTAATTCAGCTTCCTGTCGCTGTCAACTGCTGATTTTCCTCCTTCACTTTCAAGCTGTGTATTTGCTTCCTTCACTTCTTTTCTCTCCTTCATATTTTCCTTAGGCATTCAGGATCCTTTAGTGGGTGAGATATTTTTCTGTCTTTTGCTTTAAAACCGTACAAGTACATCTCAAAACATTTGAATTTTGTAAAATAGTTCAATAGTTTTTACTTATTTTTAGAAAGTTACACTTTTATGTTAACATAGACTTATTACAAACTGAGTGAAATGTTTCAGTCCGTTATTTAATGTAATTTTGATGTTTGCTGCAGTTATCCCTGCTGCTGATGCTTCTTTTCCTACCACACTTTTTCCTTCCACTTAACTTTCCATGAATATGCTTAGTTACAGAACTGTGTGACTATCCAGCTTCTTTGGTATTGACGTTGATCAAGTCAACAATCTTCACTATCTCAAAAGCGTTTTTTAAATTATCATTATATAACATTACAATGAATTTGGAGTTTTTATTTTTCTAAGTTATCGAAATTATGTCAAATAAAGGCTTGAAATGTTTCACTTTATCTAAAATTTGAGAATCATTTTCTGAAATGAGGAACAAAAATATTGATGGTTTTCAGAATACCCAAATGTTTCTCAGATGTACCTGTATGCCTGCTTCTCTACAAGTTTGCTAATGTCTGACAAAACTAATGGTGTGCCTTTTGTTCATGTCTTCTGACACACTAACTTGTTTTATTTTTAACAAGTTAGTTGTTGAAAATGCCTAATATTTATTTTATGTATGAAGCCCAGAGATGGAAATGTGCTAAATGTAAATTTTGGTGCCACCTTGTGGAGAGAATCAGATACTGTATGCTGGTAAGCTTTTAACTAGTATAGCCAAAAGTTTCTTTTTTTTTTTTATTGCCTGTTTTTCCTTTTTTTTTTTTTTTTTTCATACTTAAAATTAACTATAGTCTAACAATAATGCAGGAAAATGGATGCAAATGTTATCAAAACATTTGTGTCAAAATGTTTGGGTAGGACTGTAGGATATAGAGAATGCTGAGCTGTAGAATCAGCCAGAGTGGTTCAGTGTTTTATGTGGTTCTGTTTTTGTTCATACAGCCAGAGTTATTCCGGTGCATAACGGATCATCGGACCTGCTGTCGGTGGTTCTGGAGGAGACGGGAGGACTGGGAGTGGATATAGTTGTGGATTCTGGAGGTGAACTGAAAATACACTTCAGGATGACCATGTCTTTGTTTAAAATATGATTTTAATAATGAAACATAGGCCTTTTTTCTTTAAAGTTTGTCTCCATGGAGACGAAAAGGAGGAGGATAAGAATTTACTCCCCCATAAGCATGACATCATCAGTGTGCTCGGAGTGGGAGGGCATTGGGTCACCTCCCACAAAAACCTGCAGGTAACAGGCTTACAGTCAAATCCAGGCAGCTCCTGTTAGTTTAGACTTTAAAGTTCTACATAAACATGTTAGTTATGAAATGTTTGTTCTGTCTGCAGCTGGATCCTCCAGACTGCAGGTTACTGCATTTAAAATCCGCCTCCGTGTCTTTCCTCAACCCTGAGGTCTGGACGACCTCATCGGCTCAGCAAGGACGGTACCTCCGTATCCTGTCCTCACATCTACAGCCTCTACTCATCATCTGCATTCATCTCATAATTATTTGGGGCTTTTAATGATTCACTTGAACCATTCTCTTATAGTAATACATCAAAATTATATAGAAATTTACAAGGAATACTTGTTGAAACTTGAGTGGATTATGATGGGTAGGCCAGCTTTGAGTAATGATTTGAAGGTAGGTAGAGAGTCAGAGTTCCTGTTGTTTTGAAGAGGAGTTGCAATGGGGTGGGTAGGCAGGATATACTGCAGATGCATAGAGGGAAGTCCATGAAGGATGCTATTGCTGTTGTTGAGTCTTGAAGTTAAGGAGCAGCCAAATATCTGAGTGGTGGAGTGAGGGAGAGGAAGATAGTAGTAGGGCTTTAGGACTGGTAATAACTAGTTTTGTTTGTTGCTGATGAGCTTTAGAAAATTAGTGTCTATCCAGAGTTTGATATCGGCCAGGCAATTGGTAATGATGGCTAGAGTAATGGATTTGGAGATGTAGACCTGTGTGTCATTGGCATAGTTCCATGTTGGTGGATAATGTGTCCAAGGGGTAGTATATAAAGAGTGAAGAGAAGGTGGCAGAGTACTGAACATTGGAGAACACTGTGGATAACGGAGGCAGAGTGTGACCTGCAGGTCACAGTGAAAGGATTGTACAACAACCAACCTCAGGCCAGGTTTACATGAGGCCGCTGCCTGAAAGATGGCTATTTCTGGATGTTGGTGGGGGAAAAGAAAACCTTAGATAGCGCTGTGATTTTAGCATGTCATCGAACACACGCGCTTTTGACCCTTAGTTTCCACCTCACTAGCTTCCTGCTCTTTGCAAACACTAACTTGCATTCCTTATCAGAAATTGTGCTAACCTGAACAGGATTAAATATAACGCTTTTCGCCAATGTTTTTTTTTTGTTTTTTTGTTATCTGCTTATGCTTGCATGCTAGTATGTACGCTTTCACACCTTTGCAGGGGGTATTATAGAAAGTGTAACCCGTTACAGTTAAAAACGATAATTGGCTTCACAAGTTTGAATTTATTGTGGATGTTATCTAAAAGGCTAGGTCCTGTTTGAAAAGAAAAAAAAGCAAAAAGATTGAATTTCTTGTGAAAGCATTCCACCCTCAGAAAGCTGTTCAACTGAATTCTTAAAGGCCAAAAATTAATAAGCATATGTAAACTTCTGACTCGGGCTGCACATAAAGTCTTTAACAGCTGTTCTTAGATATTCTAAAAGACATTGTGGAGAAGATGTCAGCTGGAGTTCTCAGGTAACTTTGAAAGATGCCGTTTGTGTATTTTATCCTGATATATAAGACATCAGAAAACATTGACTGATGTTCAACATAATCACATCTGGCTTCTCTTCCCTGCAGACCTCAGACAGAGGAAGCTGTTCCTCTCTATGAAGCCACAGTTGCCATGGAGACTGTCCAGCGTCATCCCAAGAAAAAGGCCGTCGTTCAGCTCTAAGCAAGAAAAAAAAACTTCATTCAGTTCTGGGTCCAAATCTTTTACCTACTTCACAGTAGGAATGAAGTCGTTGTGAATAGTTGTTTAAAAATTACACTGATGTCTAAAAGCTCTTTTTTCCAGAGTTGACACTGGAAAAAAAAAAGTTTGAACCCATTAAAACAGCAGCATTTCAGGATTTCTCCACATTGAAATGAATAAATAATCATTATTAAATCAATGTTCTTTTTAACAGATTCCAAGAAAGAAATGCCTCTTTTGTTCTGGATATTTGTTTAAACTATGTTGGTAACATAATAAAATTGCATGTGAGGAATTAGAGGAGGAAGTGTCTGCTGTAGGAAAATGGTTGTTTACGTTCTTTCAAAAAATGTATTCAAAAAATGTTCGAGGCATGTGAATACTTTGGAAAGGCACTTTCAAAGAATTTCTGATGTCTTGTGATGGAGCTCCAACAGATGGAAGCTGATGTTTCTTCTTTGGGGTGCATCGTTAAATTGGCCCATATGTCATTAATTTTGGGAGATTGGTGATCGGCCGATTTCTACATGAGAAACTGATCTTATCCACATCCACAAAACCAAACATTTTGTGCCTCATTTTCAGGCTTTTAACAACTTTTCAGCCAAATCATAATTGGCAGGTCAGGATTTTTTAAAGATCAGTGATCGTCCAGAAAACTGCAATTGGTGCACCACTACTTCTTATAATCTTTGGATCAAACTGGCACTTTTAATGTCTTTGTGGGCAGGAAGCAGTATGATACAGCAGCTTTGTGAACAGAAGACCGGTAAGGTGTCAGCTCATCACTCAAACGTTTGCTTTGCATGAGGACGTCTCTTTTTCTAGAGTCACAGAGTCTTTCAAAGCTGTAACACAGCTCTCCAAAATCCACCTCTCCTCCTGGCGCAATTCCCTCACCACCTCCAGCTGCTCCCTGACTGGCCCCCCACACTGACCCAGGAGCTGGGAGATCTAAACACAGAAAGATGAAACATTTCAGTCCCATTTTTATTCCAGGAAATACTTTGATTTGTGTTTATGTGCACCTTCTCCAGAGCTATGTGTGTATCTTTCAGCAGCTGTTGACATAAAGTCCTGGCTGTCTGTTTGCTTCTCACTTCTGTCTTATCATCAATAACCTGACCAAGCAGCGCTGGCCTCCATAGGTGGCTGGAAAACACAAATATAACCAAAACTTAGCACACAAGCTGGGTCAAGAAGAAAGCTGATCAAGTGTGATTGAAAGACCACATTTGTTGGGACAGATTTTCTGTAGGTTCCATCAACTCAAATTTAAGATTTCTTGAATGAAAATTAAGACTTATGTCGTAAAAAAGCTAGCTAGCTTTCACTTATCCCCCGTAGAGGCAAAACATCTAGGTAGCTTTTTTATCCATGATATATGCAGGAAAGCCAGATAGCTTCTTGCTTCTATCACTGGCAAGTGAAACCTATCACTTACCTTTGCTAACTATAAATATATAGCAAAGGTATTTTAGCAGCTAGTTACCAGTAGCTGTAACTGCTTTGAGTCACAGAAAGCAATGGAGATGTCTGTGAGCGACTCAAACGTTCGACAGAAAAGTCCCAAAGAAAAAAACATCTACATAGTATATGCAAGACTATGCCATAATCAGAAGTCTTATATTTTGTTAGCATATTTAAGGCCAAATTCATTTCTAAAAATTAGTTTATGAAATTCCAATGCATTAATTTTAGATACATAAATTTAAGACTTTTTAGGAATGCACCAACACCCTGTGGGATGAAGTTTGGCAGATGAAAATGTCATCATACTACAGTGTTTGTGGCAGAGACAGCAGTCTGAGAGCCACCATCAGCCTCCAACTGGGACCTTCACTGGACACGGTGAGATTCCTGTCAGGAAGGATGAGAGATAAGTAAAAGTTTGTTATAAAAAATCTTTTAATATCTGCTTCTTCAAAGTTTACTGTCTAAATAAATTATTTAGTGTTCAGTCTTATTGTTTCTGTGCAAAATATAACATTTTTGTGTACATTTGTTTAGTTTGGCAATATTTAATCTAAAACCGTAACAGTGCTGCTCCACCCACTTTGGTGGAATTCTTTAAAAACTTTGTCAGGGTCAGTGTTTTGCTTTCATAGGAGGGTGAGTTACAGTTTTTTCATGAAACAATGTAAACCAGTTGAACAAGTCAATGTAGCAATGAAACATGGGAACATTTATGGCACAGACTTACTCAAGGAAATGATTCTCTCTGAGGAACTTCATCTTCTGATCCAAACTCTTCTCACCTCTTAAAATGTCACACAGTAAGTCTGAGGAACCACAGTAAAAGATTAGCATTTTTAGGATGTTGTGTAAAATTTATTCCATTAAGAAATTTTACTTTAATAATATGCAATAAGATATTATTATAACATTGTCTTAGCAGACTACAAAACTAGTAGGGGTGCACTGATTGTACTTTTCCAACTGATCACTTACCTTTTGGCCAATACTGATGTTTTTGTCTACAAAGTCACTAAATATAGCAAAAAATCCCTCAGTAGTGGATCTACAGATACTTGCAGAAGTTGATAAGATCAGTGGGTGTGATGGGTTTGATAGGCAAGTATTAGCTGATCACCCAAAATGTAAAAATAGAGGTTGATTTATTGGTGCACCCCTATGCAAAACCTATTATTTATTATGACACTGCCTTTGACTACACCCAGACCTTCTATTGATATTTACGACTTACTTGGTTCCACATACACGACGCTATGTGGATTATTCATCGCAACAAATCCGTACTCCAAAAGCAGGCGCTGGTTGTCATGGGAACCATAGTTAATGAATGCCTGCTCGTAGCGCGGTGTACCACAGACACTCCTGATTTCATAGCATTTTGTCTGTTCATTAAAACCCGCTTTTACCTGGTGGGAAAAAATTTATATAAACTCAACTATGAATATGGTTCAGATGGAAAACGAGTATCGACACGAAATCAAAAGTGATTTTATGTTGAAAATGTCCAAGTTACCTGGACATCAGGGCGGTGGTTGAGGAGGTCCAGGAAGGGAGCTAAAGCGTAAGTATCAGGTCCAGACAGAAAGCAGCTGGACGGCCGGGACATGAAGACAGAGCGCGTGTTTACGCTGCACCACGCCCACCTGAAGGAGCCAGAACAGCTTAAGTAGCAGACTGATCCAGGTTTGGTGACCATCAGTGTGTTTGTGTACCTCAGAGCTTCATAAGTCAGCACATCTTCTGTGGGTCGGCTCAGAACTGGCTGCAGAGACCTGTACAGATCGACAAACACAGATGTTTGCAAAACCACTGATACTCCTTTAACTGTCACATTTTAACACGCTACAACTACAGACACCAATGTATTTTTCTGGGATGTCATGTATAGACCAACACATACTGCGAAATCAAGCATCCCAAAGCTGAACAGAAAACGAAGCTCAACTCACCTGAAAAACTCCTGATTGGAGGAATGCATCTCACGCACCGCCTCCGTCTGCTCTGAGCCCCGCCTCCTCACGCCGGCCGGCAGGACGTCTACCACCTCATCTGAGAAATATGCTGGGCAGGCATAAGAGCTGGGCAGCACGTTGATGTACGGGAACCAATCAGAGGCCTCCCCACGCTGGCGCTCACACACCAGGAAAACACAAAGCGCCGAGAGAGGAGAAAGGCGGGGTTTCCAACTACAGACAAGATAAAGATTCAAACTGCAAATAAAATCCCCCCATTTATGACAAAGTTAGCAATTTTGCATCTTTACCTCTTGATGTACTCTCCCAGGTAGCTATTGAGAACGGTGGAAGTTGTGAGTAGACAGGATTCTGGCAGAGAAACAACCAGCTCCCCTGGCTGATGAGCAACATTTTAATTGTGTCAGTTTTGATCCTCCACACTAATCAGCTGATTTTTGTAGAAACTGTTTGTTTAGGAGGTTGAAGAAAATGAAGCCATGCATCGTTTTTCTTCCACTTGACAATTTGAACATATTTCATCTCAGTCTGTCTTCAAAAACACCCCATCTTAAGGTTGTACCATGAAAACATGTGAAATTGTTCTAGATTATTTAAATTGGAAGGAAATTATAGTATTACAAACATTAAAATAGTACCATTATAGTTTGGAGAGTCTGCAGGCCTCTGCCTGTGTCTGAATGAAAACAAACACAAACTGTCAGGTTGCATCATTGTAAACAAGAGGTAAATACATTTCTGAAGCTCTCCTTTAAATATGCAAAATAAAATAAAACTTCATCCAACAGCCAGGCGTACCAGAGAACAGAGCAGGCTGCAGCAGCGTTGAGCTGAATCCTCTCCGGTGGAGAAACCTCATCAGCCTGATGTACTGTGGCTGATGACTTAGAGAGACTGGAACGTCAGAGGGAAATGAGGAGTGTTTCTGTTTCTATGATGAATCAGTTTACTGCAGTGACTCTTTTCCTACCTGAATGAACGGATTGTTCACGTTTCCGTTTCCTCTTTCTCATAGTTCTTCCAACTCTGCCACTGCGACCTTTCATGGCTTCCACCAGCTCAAGTGAAGAAGAAGCATAATAATTACATTTTAAAATTGCACTAAAGTTCATCATATTTTAAAAGAGCAAAAAAGTCTCACACTTTTCTGTCTGACAGGTCAGTGTGTGCAGACAGAAAATGAATGCGACTCAGAACCAAATAACAAAACTGTCCTGCTAAATGTAATGCTACCAAACATTATTTGTTGTCATTCTTCACATCTACCAGCTATATTACTGTCCTTAATTTATGTTGCTGGACTTAGACCTGAACAGCTCAAACCACCCATATAACAACACTGCCTTTATAGGTTTGTCTGGGGACTTACGGTGTCTGAACCTAAATGGTTGCAGATCGGATCGACCCGGAAAACGCTATCTGCAGAAGGGTTTGTTTTGTGTTGTTTTTGGCGGTTGGCATAAACTGGAGTGTGACTGGATTGGGATGACAACCAAGGTAGATGGGGGTGGGGATGATGATGATATGGATTTTGGTGAATGGACTCCGGTAGGTAAAGGAAGAGGTAGAGGTAAGGAAAAAATGTCAAAAGATGATAGAGAGACTGGTAGCCAAAACAGTAAGAGAAGTTTAGAAGAGTGTAGTTCAGATGAAGAAAACAGAGTGGTTAGGAGGAAAGTGACAAGTGAAGAATTTAAGGTAATACTTAAATTCAGGCAGGAAGATATGAACATAAATCTTAGTCCGATAGCAGTTTCTAGAGAAATAAAAAAGAAACTCGGGGATGTGGAGTTTGTAAAAATCTTGCGAGATGGAAACATGTTGATCAAATGCAAATCTGAAGAACAAAAGAATAAAAGCATGCAGATTGATAACATTTGCAAAAAGGTTGTGAGTGAAAGGAAAATTGTTGGAGAAAACAGAGTATCACGTGGTGTAATCACTGGTATTCCGCTCGAGGAAGATTTAGAAAAACTTAAAAGAAATATACATGGTGGTGAAGTGCGGAGGTTGAAAAGGTTGTTAAAATCTGTAGATGGGGAAAAAATAGAGAGTCTTTCGATACTTCTGGAGTTTCAAGGTGATGTTCTTCCTGATAAGGTGAAAATTGGTTTCATGAGTTTTCCTGTTAGAACTTATATTCCTCCTCCTTTGCGCTGTTTCAAATGTCAAAGGTATGGTCACATTGCATCAGTGTGTAAAGGGAAGCAAAGATGTCCTAAATGTGGTGGAGATCATCGATATGAAGACTGGAGCAGATGTACAGTTGAAATGTTGTAACTGTGGTGGGCAGCACAATGTAGCATATGGAGGATGTGAAGCAAGGAAAAAGGCAGCAGAAATACAAAAGGTGAAAATAGTTAAAAACATTACTTATGCAGAGGCAGCAAAAAGTGTTCAAGAAAAAAGAACAGTTCAGAAAAATCAACAAGTGTCTTCTAGTCCAAGTCCAGGGCCCAGTCAAAGAACAATGTCAGGAATGGAAATCACAATGGATAAATTAATTTTATTCATGGCATATGTTATCAATTGTACTGATCAAGTGAAGCAGAAAACTGAAAAAATCAAGATTATAGTGAAAGGTTTAGCTGTGAAGGATTTATCTTGGGAGTTAATAAATAAAAGGCTTGAATTAGTTGGGAAACAAGGTGGAGGAAGACTTTAATGTTAATTTTACAATGGAACGCAAGAAGTTTATTAGCAAAGGATATTTAAATTATTTGGAAAATAAACCAGATATAATGTGTGTTCAAGAAACATGGCTTAAACCAGAGATAGATTTTGTGATATGATAGTATTAGAAGAGATAGTGGAGGATGTGTAATATTTATAAAACAAGGAATACAGTATAGATTTTAGGAAAAGGAACAACACTAGAATGGTTATCTGTGGAAATTTGGATTAATAAAGAAAGTATTAAAATATTAAATTTTATAATCCGTGTAAAAAACTATATTTAGATGAAATGGAGGAAATGTTTAAAAATACAGGAAGAAAGTTAATTTGTTGTGGAGATTT